>CAUYQU010052632.1:0-20880 GCA_963574635.1 Cheracebus regulus
ACTTTTTCGCTATTTAAGTTGGATATTTCTCTACATTCCTGA
Source organism: Cheracebus regulus (assembly GCA_963574635.1). Classification (NCBI taxonomy): domain Eukaryota; kingdom Metazoa; phylum Chordata; class Mammalia; order Primates; family Pitheciidae; genus Cheracebus; species Cheracebus regulus. The sequence goes on from CAUYQU010052632.1 coordinate 43, forward strand.
AACAATTTTTAGGTTTTTTTTGTACTAGAAAATGCAGGCAGTGTTTTCACAAAAGTAAATGTACAGTGATTTGAAATACAATAAATGAAGGCAGTGCATGGCCTTCCAATAAAAAATATTTGAAGACTGAATTAAGTGGAAATTGTACTTTATTTTACATATATAATGTCATGTAAACTTTGCTTAGATGATTTTTTTTTTTTTAAATCATGAAAACAAATGACTGCTCCTTTTTATTTAATTTGGGCGGGAGGGAATCAGAAGGCCCTTCTTTACAACGAGCCATTCATACTGCAGGAATCAAAATGAATTGATTTGGGTGAATTTTTAATTATGGCTAAATTGGATGAAAGCTTTGTCAGCTCCCAACATTAGGGAGTCATTTAATAGCCTGTTTCCTTATTTGCTAGTATGGTTAAATGAGAAAATAGTAAAATAGATAGTCATCTGTATAATTTGAGAACGTGGATGACTTTGTTTTGCAAATTTATAATTTAAAAAGCTCCAAGTAACTGGCTTTTTCAAGAGATTTATGCTCTTGGCTATACTGTTTACTGAAATGTTGAGTGAACCTGTGAAAGACGTTAGTACTTTAAAATGACCAAGAGCTAAGCATGAGTCTTGATTGAATTTGCAGTGTCCTTAGTGCAGGTTACTTGTAGATTCGAGTCTTCACAAGCTCCCTGGGGCTCTTTTAACTTTAGTCATACTGGGAGTCATGAATGTCTTTCCAATAATTCAGGGAATTTTAGAGATCTTCAAACTGTAAGGTCTATTCATACTCTAACACAAGGAAAAAACCTCATTAAAATTATTGGCTAATCAGGAGGCAGCATAACCAAAAGCACAGTCAATACAAGTTTTCATGTTAGATTCAACATGGGTTTATTGCTAGACCCAGGGGATAGCATTAGATTTAACTTTGGCTCACCAACCTAACATTCTGATCATGTATTTCAGTAATAGCTTTGAAATGGGTCTGAATGTTTTCCCAGAGTCTGATAAATGTGTTTTTTGCCAGAAGAGAGGTCTCGAGAAGACTTCATTTAAATTGAACTGAGGCTTTAATTGATGTTAATGCCTTATGTCAAATGTAAAGTTAGATTTTGCTAGAGCTGGGATAGGGAGTGATATTTCTAGAACTTAGACATTGAAAACTAATTCAGCCTCTAGTAACCTGGATGGTTTTCAGTGGCATGATTAGTCAAATTCATGGTTTTAAACTTAGAAGCAGGTTTTGGCGGGGGGGGGCGGGTAGGTTGGAGCATTTATTACACATTTTACTGTTTAATGTCTAACCGTGGGCCTTTTAATTTGTAAACACTGAAATGATCGTGGGACTGTGGAAAACATTTACCTATTTACCTTTGAAGTTTTAAAAGACAGTCCACTTTTTAGCATGTGTGTTGTGTCCAGCCTGTGGTTGTCTTAACTAATAAATGTGATTTTTCTCCCCATTCTCTCTTTTATTTATTTGCGTATAGGCCTCTTACCTGGTGTGAGTTCCTGCAAGTTTGAAAACACCTGGCAGTAGTACCCAGCTTTGCAGTTACTGTATTTGCTTTCCAGCAGTACTGTTTCGCTTTCTAGCTTTCCTCTTTAAACCCTTGTACACACTTGTAAAGAACTGTTTCCTGAACCTGGTACGGCACTTTACTAATGATAAAAAACTTTACTCCTAGGTTATGTTAACGCAATTGCTAAGCTGTTACCCACTCTTAATCAAATGGTAGTTTAGTAGTCTAGTGAAATAGAGGTTGTTCCTTTATCCTGTACCTCTTATCTTTAAAGGTTTCTGTAACTAAGTGAAACATAAGAAATCATGGACTTTGGAATCAGATTTCTTCATTAGTCTGAGTATACTTTTCCACTTTCTGGGCAGTTCTTCCCTATTTAAATAGAAATTGTAGAGTCAGAAACCTGTGATGTAATCATGGGCCTTTTAAAAAACAATCACAAGTCTCATTGTTTTGATGACCCTGTAGAAGGGGCCCCTGGAAGAAGTCGCAGATATGTTAATGGTTTTCTGTGCATCACCAAGAGGGTTTAAGACGCGTTCATTTCTCGTGCATTTCCAGGTGAGGCAGATGCTGCTGCCTGGGGACTGCCTTTGGGGAGCCACTGCAATAAAGTGACTACCGCTACCCCTGTCCCAAAGCCCCACCGCACGCACAATGGGTGCTTAAGCATCAAGACAATGGCCCTGGGGTTAGGCCTAAGGCCCCCAGAGGGCGGCATTAAGAGTTAAGGGCTGCAGTTAAAAACCACAGTGAAGGACAAACTTTAAATGAGAACTAAATGCCAAATTTGGTGTTGCCCAAATCGCCATCTATATATGCCTCAAGGTGAAGTGCTGTTAGATTGAGCATTTTAGATTGAAATGTATACATTTGGATAACACGGAAATATTTGAATTTTCTGGATTGCCAAACAACTGGGGAAGGAAGGTGAAGCTGACTTAAGTGGCTACGGCAGTTATAAATAGGTGGGAATAACCATTATTGGGGCTTATGAGGAAAGAACAGCAATTGGGAGTGTGAGGGGAGGAGGGCGAGGCGAAGAACTAAGCTACTAAAGAACCATCCGGGCCGGCTTCCGCCATGGTGGGCGGGGGATGGCCGCGGCCGGAACATAGTGATGCGCTTCCGGGGTGGGGCTTGGTGTTTGCAAGCACGCTCATCGCCGTCGCGCCTGCGCTCTGACCTCCCTGGGTTCCGGGAACGGCGGTGGCGGCTTACTGGGTTCCGCTGGCTGATGGGAGAGCGTGCTCTTACACTTCGAGGGAGATGCGCTCTCTTGTAGCCGTCAGGGCCTGCCATAAGGTCTGCAGGTGCCTGTTTTCTGGGTTTGGGGGTCGAGTAGATGCTGGGCAGCCGGAGCTGTTGACGGAAAGGAGTAGCCCCCACGGCGGGCACCTGAGGTCGCACGCGGAGCTGCAGGAGAACGGCGAGCACCCAGAAGCCCCCGAGTCTGAAGAGGGAAGCGAGGCGCTGTTAGAGATCTGTCAGAGAAGGCATTTCCTAAGTGGAAGCAGGCAGCAGCATAGCCGGGATGCTCTTCTGAGCGGGGGCCACCCTGGCTTTGGACCCTTAGGCGTGGAGTTGCGGAAGAACCTGGCGGCAGAATGGTGGACCTCGGTGGTGGTGCTCAGGGAGCAGGTCTTCCCAGTGGACTCCCTCCACCACGAACCAGGCCCTTCGCTGCCCGGGGACAGTGGCTTCAGGTTAGTTTCTGCAGAAACTCTACGCGAAATCTTGCAAGACAAAGAGCTGAGTAAGGAACAGCTAGTAGCATTTCTTGAGAACGTATTAAAAACTTCTGGGAAACTACGTGAGAACCTTCTTCACGGTATGCTCTACGATTTCATTCAAAACAGGTATTGGGTGGAAAGGCGAGACATTCTTGCTGGGTCTTGGGGATTGCAGCTGGTCCTTTATTCCCATGCAAAGAAAGTTAGCTGATTCTCCTGTTTTTGAAGCACTATGTTAACAGTGCTCTACCCTGGAGAAAACTGGTCTTTAAAAAATCTGTCCAAAGGATCTGGGAAGGCTCTCAATTTCACGGGGCAGCTTTTGAACACAGTGCTGTCATTTACTGCAATGTAGTATAAGTGCATAAGGAACTACAAAGACATTTTGAAGTTTTCTTAGATTTATTCTATGTAGAAATGTTGGAGTTATAATTCTGAAACTATTTCATATATATTATAGAATAAATCAAGGCCAGGCGCGGTGGCTCACACCTGTAATCCCAGCACTTTGGGAAGCTGAAGCGGACAGATTACCTGAGGTCAGGAGTTTGAGACCAGTCTTGGCCAACATGGTGAAACCCCTTCTCTACTAAAAATACAAAAATTAGGGGCCAGGCGCTGTGGCTCACGCCTGTAATCCCAGCACTTTGGGAGGCCGAGGCGGGCGGATCATGAGGTCAAGAGATAGAGACCAGCCTGGCCAACATGGTGAAACCCGGTCTCTACTAAAAATACAAAAACTAGCTGGGCGTGGTGGCGCGCGTCTGTAGTCCCAGCTACTCGGGAGGCTGAGGCAGGAGAATCGCTTGAACTCGGGAGGCTGAGGCAGGAGAATCGCTTGAACCCGGGAGGCGAAGGTTGCAGTGAGCCGAGGTCGCGCCACTATACTCCAGCCTGGGCGAAAACAGCAAAAATACGTCTCAAAAAAAAAAAAAAAAAAGTTTGGTTAGTGTTATTAGGAACCAAGATCTTCGCTGTAAAAGAAGAGGTAATAAATATAAAAGAAGGTGTGTGTAAACTAATGTTAAATATGAATTCGTAAATTAAAATTGAATATCAGTATGAACTCATGTTTTTGTTTTTGAGACAGGGTCTCACTCTGTCACCCAGACTTGAGTGCAGTGGTGTGATCATGGCTTACTGCAGCCTCTATCTCCCGCGCTCAAGTGAACCTCCCACCTTAGCCTCCCAAGTAGCTAGGACTACAGGCGCATGCCACCACGCCTGGCTAATTTTTGTATGTTTTGTAGAGATGAGGTTTTGCCATGTTGTTCAGGCTGGCCTTGAACTCCTGAGCTCAAGCAATCCACCCGTCTTGGCCTCCTAAAGCGCTGGGATTACAGGTGTGAGCCACAGTGCCCAGCCTCATGTTTTTAAAAATATGTATTTCCTAACTTTCTTCATTGAAAGGACCTAGAAGCAACGACCCTCAGTAGCAATGAGTACACCTGGTTCCCAGATTTTAGTTTCTAAGATGAAGCAGTACTGGGAGAAATGGCTGATTCCAGGTCTGGGGTTACGGAAAGTACCAGGTGAGTTGGAAACACTTTATGTTGCTAAAAAACAAAGAATTGCTGGAAGACTAATGGGTCATATTAAAGGGTCACAGATGCTGGCTTGAGGAGGGCTGTCACTGTCTACATTTAGGACAAATTGAACATTAAGATAAATTTTTTTTTATTTTATTTTTAAGATGGAGTTTCACCATGATGGCCAGGCTGGTCTTGAACTCCTGACCTCAGGTGATCCACCCACCTTGGCCTCCCAAAGTGCTAGGATTACAGGTGTGAGCCACCGCACCCGGCCCAAGATAAATATTAATGGTAATGGATCATAACACATTGACTAAAATCTAAGAGTCAATAGGATTCATCAAAAACATAATTGAGGCTAGAGGTGGTGGGGGGAAGAGATAGAGAAAGTTTATGTTTTTACAGAAGCTATGCAATAAATGTAGAAGGAAAGATACATTAGAACATTCACCATTTTGCTGGGCGCAGTGGCTCCCGCCTGTAATCCCAGCATTTTGGGAGGCTAAGACGGGTGGATCACGAGGTCAAGAGATCGAGACCATCCCGGCCAACATGGTGAAACCCCTTCTCTACTAAAATACAAAAATTAGCTGGTCATGGTGGCGCGTGCCTGTAGTCCCAGCTACTTTGGGAGGCTGAGGCAGGAGAATTGCTTGAACCCAGGAGGTAAGATGCAATGAGCCAAGATCGCGCCACTGCACTCCAGCCTGGCACCTGGCGACAGAGCAAGACTCTGTCTTAAAAAAAAAAAAAAGAAAAGAAAATTCACCATTTCATGTTATTGCAATCCTCGCTATAATTGATTCAAGCAACAATCATCAGTGGATTCTAAAATATTGGATGAAGTACTGTTGGGGAGCAGGATATTATTAGGGAGTGGATATTTACTAACTTAACCAAGTAGTCAAATTTGGTGTCATCAGTAGTGGCATAATTTGATAACATGTTCCTTCTGTTACGATACAATAAGATACACACATCAAATAGTATTTTGCTAAAAATGATTAGCCCAAAATAAATCACAAGGAATCAATCAGACAAATCCCAAATGTGAAATAATCTATGACTAGCCTGTACTCAAATCAAAAGTCAGTCATTAATAGCAAAACTAAGGGGGAAAGGAGGCAGGGGAAATGTTCTATATTGAAAGAGATGAAAGCAACCTACTCAGAATGTAGTACATGAATCTTCATTAGAAAGAAAGAGAACAGTAAAAGATATTTAGGTGAAAATTGGAACAAATAAAATGTTAGCCATATGTTAGATTATATTGTGGTATTATGGTTAACTTTTTATGGTGTTATAACGGTATATAGGAAATATTTTTAGGAGATGCATGCTGCAGTATTTGGGAGTGAATAAAAAGAAAATATGGCAAATGTTGATAATTGATGAATCTAGGTAAAGGGTATTATTTTTTTAACTTTCTTGTAGATTTGAAAATCTTTAAACAGTTGGGGTGAAACTACCTAGAATTATGTGGTGATCAATAAGATCTGTCTTTTTTTTTTCTTTTTTCTTGAGACAGGGTCTCACTCTGTTGTCCAGGCTGGAGTGCAGCAGCACTATTACAGCTCACTGCAGCCTCAGCCTCCTAGGCTAAAGTGATCCTCCCACCTCCCAGCTTTCCAAGTAGCTGGGACTACAAGGCACACACCACCATGCCTGGCTTATTTTTGTATATTTTTAGAGATGGGGTTTTGCCACATTGCCTAGGCTGGTGTTAGAACTCCTGAGCTCAAGCAGTCCTCCGGCCTCGACCTCCCAAAGTGCTGGGATTACAGGCATGAGCCACTGCGCCTGGCCAAGATCTGTCTTTATAGCTCCATGCTACTTGTACTGCTGTGTTAACATTATTACTCTTATTAATTTGTCTATTGACAAAAATGATTTGGGTTTATGGACTAGATGTATACAACGATTGATTTATCTTTTGACAGGTGCCTTGGAACACTATGTGAATTGCCTGGATCTGGTAAACAAGAGGCTACCTTATGGCCTTGCTCAGATTGGAGTGTGTTTTCATCCTGTTTTTGACACTAAGCAGATACTGAATGGTGTTAAAAGGTACAAAAAGTGGCAAATAACTTGCTCTTGTATTTAAATAGTCAAGAACTAGTCATTTCCACTTGGGATAGATTATATAATTTTCAGATAAGCTAACTTTCTGATATTTTTGATATCTAAAGAATTGGTGAGAAGACTGAAGCTTCATTAGTATGGTTTACTCCTGTGAGAACTTCAAACCAGTGGCTTGATTTCTGGTTACGTCATCGACTCCAGTGGTGGAGAAAGGTACTACAATAATTACCTTTAATTTAATATTTAAGGCTGGTTGCGGTGGCTCACACCTGTAATCCTAGCACTTTGGGAGGACGAGGCGGGAGGATCACGAGGTCAGGAGGTGAAACCCCATCTCGAGTGTGGTGGTGCGTGCCTGTAGTCCCAGCTATTCCAGAGGCTGAGGCAGGAGAATCGCTTGAACCCGGGAGGTGGAGGTTGCGGTGAACCAAGATCGCGTCACAGCACTCCAGCCTGGGTGACAGAGAGATACTCCGTCTCAAGAAAAAAATTTTAATAGTTTATAGATAAATTGTCTTAATGTGTCAGTGGTAATTCTTCTGACATACACGAAGTTTTATTTGATGTATATAGCTATCAATATGTTACACAAATAAAAACTCTTTGTAATGATTTTCATTGTTCCAGATTACAAAGTTATTTTGGTAAAAACATTTGTTGGGCTCGGATGTATGTGTTTGTTGATTAGCCTTTCTGTATTAGGTAAAATTCAAAGCCCTCGCCTAATATTCCTTGCTGATGTAGAGTTTGACCCTTAACCATTGTTAGAGCTTCAGCTTTTGCTGCCTACCTCCATGAACTTTCCATATTAATCAAAATGGTTCTGTAATTGATAATTAAGTTTTAGTACACACTGAAAAGAGTTGAAGTAAGCATTTTTGTCTTGCCATGTGTTAGGTTACCTTTTCTCGACTCAAAAATCCCCAAATACCCATTTAAACTGTGTGAAATAATCACAAGTAATTAAGAACTTCCCAGAAGGTTAAGAATGAGGACTACATGATACTTTCTTCTTTATCCCATTTTAGTTCGATTAACTTTCCCTCTTATTCATTGGCCATACAAAGACTAGATAACATCAACAGTTCTTTCAGACTAAAAAACAGTATTTTAAGCAATATACTCAGTATTTTCACTTTTTATTTTATTTTATTTTATTTTTGTTTGTGTTTTTTAAAGACATAGTCTCACTCTGTTGCCCAGGCTGGAGTGCAGTTGCATGATCACAGCTCACTGCAGCTTCTGTTATTATTTGTAGAGATGAAGTCTTGCTCTGTTAACAGCCCAGACTGGTCTTGAAGGCCTAAGCTCAAGCGATCTACCTGCCTTGGCCTGCCAAAGAGCTGGGACAACAAGTGTGAGCCACTGCGCCCAGCCAGTATTCTCACTTTTTAAAAATTATATTTCAGCAAACTGTGTGGTCCCCTGTACTCTGAATCCTGAGGCAGGAGGATTGCTTGAGGCTAGCGGTAGGAGGCAGCAGTGAGCTATGACTGCACCTGTGAATAGCCACTGCACTCCAGCTGGTCAACAGAGTAAGACTCCATCTCAAAAAAAAAAAAAAAAGAAAAGAAATTAAACTAAATTTAAACATTTGTATTTGGGACTTGACTAGTTTCACACATTTGCTGCATAAAAAGTATCAAGACGATTTAAATTCTTACAGATACTTATGAGAGTAGAGTTAAATTAGCAGTTATTTAAATATGTTAAGAGAAACATAAATTTTCTTTTCCAGTTTGCTGTGAGTCCATCTAACTTCAGTAGCAGTGACTGTCAGGATGAAGAAGGCCGGAAAGGAAACAAACTTTACTACAATTTTCCTTGGGGAAAGGAGCCAATAGAAACCCTGTGGAACCTAGGAGATCGTGAACTTTTACACATGTATCCTGGCAATGTGTCTAAATTACATGTATGTTTTACCGTGAGCTCCTATGTATTTTTTACCCAGATTATCTATAATTTCTGAACCATTTGAGAATAAGGTGCAAACATGGTGTCCCATTACCCCTTCCTACTTCATTGTTTGTTTCTCAGATGCAGAGACACTCACTTATATAACTACAATGCAGCCATCAAAATCAGGAAGTTAACAGTAATCCACTATTACCACAGAGCCCTACAAATTTAACTGATTATCTTAATAATAGCCTCTGTAGGTCCAAGATTATATCTTTTATGTAGTTGTCATGTGCATTTACTCTCCTTCAGATGAATAATTCCTCTTGTCTTGCATGACCTTGACATTTTTGAAGAGTACAGTCTAGTTAGTCTATAGGACATCCCTTGGTTAGGATCTGTCTGCTGTTTGCACATGACTTACGTATTTTTGCAGGGAGTACTACAGAAGTGGTGCTCTCAGTGCATCATATGAGAGTGTTACTGGTGGTGTTAACTTTTATAAGATGGTATCTACCAGATTTCTCCAATGTAGAGTGAATAAATATTTTGTATTTATTAATTAGCTAGTAATAAGTTGTGGGCAGATACTTTAAGATGATGCACATAATTTCTTTGTCACCAAATTTTGCCTTACTAGTTGCAGCATCCATTGATGATTCTTGCCCAGATCAGTTATTACTATGAGGTTTGCCAAATGGTGATTTTTTTTTAAGTTTTTTTTTTTTTTTTTATATAGGATCTCATTCTGTCACTCAGGCTGAAATACAGTGGTGTGGTGATAGCTGACTGCAACCTCAAACTCTTGATCCTCCTGCCTTAGCCTCCCAAGTAGCTGGGACTACAAGCGCGTATCAGCACACCCAACTAATTGTTTAGTTTTTGTAGAGACAGGGTCACATTGTGTTGCCTGGGCTCAAGTGATCCTCCTGCCTCATCCTTCCAAAATACTGGGATTATAGGCATGAGCCACTGTCAGCCTCGTAAGCTATTTTGTATATGTTTTTAGTTGATTTTATGGTTAATGTCCACATAAAGTTTTAGAGAACAGTGAAGTAGACCAATAAAGACTGAAAAACAGGATAGAAAAAATTTGTTCTGGATGGTGTGAGAAGTCAGATATTTTTAGAAAAGAGTTGCCACCAGATATCTTGGCATTGTTGGATGTGCAATTTTCAAAAAATTAGAAAACATTAAAGCAATCTCTTTGTCTCTTCTTCTTTTTTTTTTTTTTTTTTAATAGGGATGGGATCTTGCCATGTTACCCAGCCTGGTCTTGATCTCCTGAGTTCAAGTGATCCCCTTCCCCTGGCCTCCCAAAGTGCTGAGCTTACAGGAGTGAGCCACTATCCCCGGCCTAAAGCATTCTTCATACTTAAAGATTCAGATTTAGACTTTGATTCAAAATGCACCACGGAATCTTTCAGTACTCAAATTTCTCTCTTTTTTTCTGTTTTTTTGAGATGGAGTCTTGCTCTGTCATCCAGGCTGGAGTATAGTGGCTCGATCTCTGCTCACTGCAACCTCTGCCTCCTGGGTTCAAGTAATTCTCATGCCTCAGCCTCCTGAGTAGCTGGGACTACAGGCATGCACCACCACCCCTGGCTAATTTGTGTATTTTTAGTAAAGATGGGGTTTCACCACGTTGGTCAAGCTGGTCTCTAACTCCTGACCTAAACTGATTCGTCCGCCTTGGCCTCCCAAAGTGCTGGGGTTATAGGTGTGAGCCACTGCTCCCAGCCCAGTTTATCTTTTTAAATATCAGTTCTATAACTGTGTGAAATAAAACTGGTAGAATGGAGTCCCAGATATCAGAAAGTTTACTGCCTTTGAAGGCAAATTTTTGTGAATCTTTAAAGTATCATATGCAATTCAAATAGGTTTAAAATGTCAGTACATATATGTATTAATGAAGAGTGCTTGAACATATATGTATTAATGACTGGTTGAATAATAGAGGTTGAGGATTTAAATGTATGGGGTTTTTTTTCTCTTTTTTTGCTCTGTGACTCTAGCCAAAGGTGGTGTCTTTTTTTTTCAGTATTAAAAAAATTACATGAATATCCAGGTTAGCAATGATTTACAAAAAAAAGAAAGATGAAAGTGCAACTGTTTTTATCCAAAACTTTAAATATTTCTACTACTGAAATTTTTAAGAAATTGGAAATAATTTCTCATCAGGTTTAGAAGAGAAGTAGTAAGTCTATTTATCAATACTTAATTTATATCATGTACTATGGTGTAGTTTATTTTCATAATTATGGCTTTAATGCAAAAAGTAAGTTTTTAAAAGATGTTTTTAATAAAAAAAACTTTACATTTCAAAAAATTGTATACCAGACCCCTTTCCCTAAAGCACACCATTTTTTTCCCTTAAGGCCTCTTTAGAATTTTATCAATAATCAGCAAACAATTTTTACTTAAAAGTGTTACCTTTCTAAATACTGGTTCTCAGCTAGAGAATTAGTGTTAATTAATACTTTAAATTATATAATTATAATTTTAAAAATAGTCCTTAGGCCTGTGGAGAAACTTGATGCCTAGGTCCCATTCCAGTTGAGTTCGTTCACAATCTCTGGGATAGAGCCCAACCAAGCACCATAGTTTTAAAATTCACATTTGAGCCTCACTGATTAAACCCTGAGCTCACTGAGAGCAGAGAATACATCTTGATCGTCTTTGTGGGCCCAATGCCTAGCACAGGCCTGGCACAGAGTGGGTGCTTTGTAAAATGAAATACTTTTGTATTCTGATTGTGTAAGCCTAAAATAGGTAATTTTAAGAAAGTCCTGTGAAATGATTCTTTATTTTTCTTCTGTTTTTCTGTGAAGGGCCGAGATGGACGAAAAAATGTGGTTCCTTGTGTTCTGTCTGTAAGTGGGAATCTAGACCGAGGTGTGCTGGCCTACCTCTATGATTCTCTCCAGCTGCCGGAGAACTCCTTTACAAGAAAGAAAAATCTTCAGAGAAAGGTGCTGATATTTCAGAGATAGACTTAAGAAACTAATTTTTTTCTTTTTTTTTAATGTTAGTATGCTTCGTTTCTAACATAAACTCTGAATAATAAATTTAGTGCATGTAGTGTAAGTATTTCTCAGTTTTTTAAGAATCTGGCCACAGGAATAAGAATCAGGTTCTCACAGAATAGAACAAGGCATCCCTAGTGAGTAATCCCAAAGGCATTTCTGTTTAATCGTGAACAGACAGCTGTCTGTATGACTCCTAGCCCCTGAACCTTTCCATTAGTGGCTTCCATTTGTATCAAAAGCCAAAGCATTGGTACATAGGAGGAAGAAAGACCCGGATCAGGGAGACCTGTGCTGTTGACCTCTCTGCCGCCCTCGGGATCTGGCTTCTGATCTTGTTCCACATGGCTGGTCCCTGGATCAGAGGAGCTAGCTGTGGGCCTGGAAAGGCTGGTTTTAGTGCATGAACATGTAGTTGGAGCATGTTTTATGGGTCAGAGAAAATCAGAAGTTGAAGTTACAGGAGAGAAAATAAGGACTCATGGGGCAAGATGAAGGAAACAGGAGTGGTCAGGATGGGATCAAGAGCCCAAGTAGAGGAATTTGTCTTGAAAAGGAGTTTTTGGAAACATAGGGAAGCAAAAAAGGATAGTGAGATATAAAAAGGCTACTGGGGCTTTTTGGCCTTTGAAGGACATTTTGATACCCTCTATTTTCTCAGGGAGTTAGGAGGCGCTATTATTACTTTAAATGTGGAGGAGTGGGGGTTTAAATGGCATGAGTGGGAAATAGTCATAGACCCTTTGAACATAAAAGGAAGCTGCCCCAAATCAAAAGCTTTTTTTTTTTTGAAATGGGGTCTCGCTCTGTTGCCAGGCTGGAGTGCAGTGGCTGGATCCCGGCCCACTGCAACCTCCGCCTCCCGGGTTCAAGCGATTCTCCTGCCTCAGCTTCCTGAGTAGTTGGGACTACAGGCGTGTGCCACCACGCCCAGCTAATTTTTGTATTTTTTAGTAGAGATGGGGTTTCACCATGTTGGCCAGGATGGTCTCGATCTCTTGACCTTGTGATCCACTTGCCTTGGCCTCCCAAAGTGCTGGGATTACAGGCGTGAGCCACTGCACCCGGCCCCAAATCAAAAGTTTTAATAAGTAATGTTGAGTTTTCAGCTGGGATTGGGAACCATGAGTTTGTAGGAAACCACTCTGCTTAGTTATGTGATTTATTATACAGTGTTCATTTAGCCTGCTATAGCTATAGAGAAGTCTGATTATATAATTGTTCTCAGGAATGGGGTTTATAAATGGTATGTAGCAAATAAAGGGATCCTTTCTTTTTCTTGTACTGTACTTCCAAACCATCAGCAAATCCTGTTTGACTCTTAACTTCAAAACATATCCTGGGTCTGACGACTTCCTAGCCTGTCCACTGCTACCACCCTGCTATAAGCCACCGCCACCCCTCCTCCCCCGATAGAGTGGCCCTGTTAAAAGGTACATGTTATGTTGCTCCTCTGCTCAGAACACTCCAGGAAAGCTTCTCACCTCAGGAAAAATGGAAGCCCTCTTTTTGATCTGCTATTCTCCACCTCACTCAGCAGCACTGACCTTGCTATTTCTAGAACATGCCAGAGATGCTGCCAGTGCAGAGCCCTGTCATTTGTATTCTCCATTGCCTAGAGTGCTCTTTCTTCATCATCCACATCTTGTCCCCCTACCTCTTTTCGAGTGTTTGATCAAGTGTCATCTCAGGGAGAGGACCTTCTCTAACCACCTTACTAACTAGCCAGCCTGCCCCTTGCCAGCATCTCCCATCTTCTTCCTTTTTTGGCACCTACCACCTTCACATGTATTATTTACTTTATTATTTTTATTGTCTGTTTCTCCCTGCCATGAGACTCAGAGATTTTTGCCCCTAGCACCTAGAACTGTTCCTGGTATCAGAGGCATTAAAGTGTTTGTTGGATGGATTAATGAGTGAGAAGAGGAGCCTGGGCAGAATGGCTCACACCTGTAATCCCAGCACTTTGGGAGGCCAAGGTGGGTGGATCATTCAGGACAGGAGTTCAAGACCAGTCTATCTGGGCAACATGGCAAAACTCTGTCTCTACAGAAAAATACTAAAACTAGCCAGGCGTGGTGGCATGCACCTGTAGTCCCCGCTACTTAGGAGGCTGAGGTGGGAGGATGGTTTGAGCCCAGAGGTGGGGGTTGCAGTGAGGCAGTGAGTGGAGCATTCTAGCCTGGGCAACAGAGCCAGACCCTGTCTCAAAAAAAAAAAGCAAATAAGGCTGGGCGTGGTGGCTCACGCCTGTAATCCCAGAACTTTGGGAGGCTGAGGCAGGCAGATGACCTGCGGTCAGGAGTTCAAGAGCAGCCGGACCAACATGGTGAAACCCTGTCTCCATAAAAAAAAAAAAAAAAAAAAGCAAATAAAATAAGTTTAAAAAGTTTTGAATTCAAAAAAATATATAGAAAAAGAGAAGAGCAGTAGGTTTTCAGAAGAGAGAAAAAGTCAAAATGCTAAGCCACGTGGCCCAGGCCGGTAAGGTCCAAAGTGATGCTTGGAAGAAGTATTTTGACTGAGGGAGTTGTCAGAAAATGGGATTGGGGAGGGGGGTCTCAAGTTAATTTCTTTCTTTCCTTTTTTTATTTTGTTTTGTTTTTGTTTGAGACAGGATATCACTCTGTTGCCCAGACTGGAGTGCAATGGCATGATCTTGGCTCACTGTACCCTCAATGTCCTGGGTCAAACATTCTTCCCACCTCAGCCTCCTCAGTAGCCGGGACTGCGGGCGTATGCCACACCCAGCTAATGTTTTTTTAGTTTTTGAGTAGAGACAAGGTTTCCCCATGTTGCCCAGGCTGGCCTGGGACTCCTGAGCTCGAGGAATCCGCTTGTCAGCCTCCCGAAGTGCTGGAATTACAGGTGTGCACCACCATGCCTGGCCAAGCATCTAACTGGAGAAATCTGGGGGCAGCTGAATATGTTATTACATGGTGTTTTTATAACCTCAGCTAACTTCTGTTTTCACACAGAAAATTGGAACTGTTAAGAAACTGTGTTTGTTAATATTTGTGTTACATTTAAACTTATGTTTTTTTAAACAAACTGCTTTTTTACCTTTTCCTATCTTCTTCTCCCATTACATGCCTTAGGTACTTAAACTTCACCCTTCTTTAGCCCCTGTTAAGGTTGCTTTGGATGTAGGAAGAGGCCCTACATTGGAACTAAGACAGGTGAGTTAAATGAGTTTAAATGTCATGATTTTAATTACAGATTGACTATTATCCGAAAGCTTTGGACCAGGGCTGTTTTGGATCTCCGATTTTTTGGGTATATTTGCATCTCTGATTCTAAAATTCAAAATCTTAACTGTTATAATGAGCATTTCCTTTGAACTCAAAAAGCTTCAGGTTTTGGAGCATTTTGGATTTTGGATTTTCTGATTAAGGGTGCTCAATCTAAGCATTACTCTAAGTAAACTTGATAGCTTGCCATTTAACATTTTATTTTGATTCATTTGCTTTTTAAAATGTTTTAATTTGCCTGGCCAACATGACGAAACCTGGTCTCTACTAAAAATACAAACATTAGCTGGGTATGGTGGTGTGTGCCTGTAATTCAGCTATTCAGGAGGCTGAGGCACGAGAATCACTTGAACCTGGGAGGCAGAGGTTGCAGTGAGCTGAGATTGTGCCACTGCACTCCATCCTGGGCGACAGAGCAAGACCTTATCTCAAGAAAAAAAAAAGGCTTTAAATAATGAACTGTGGGTAGGTACTGTGATTATATATAATTTGAAGTGTGTTAAGCTGAATACAATTCAGTGGGTTTGCTGTTCATGCCCATTCAGTTTCATTTTATTAGTGAGCCCATTCAGTTTCATTTTATTAGTGAGCTGAGTATACATAGTAATTAAAATATTTGTACAGATGTTAATGAATTCTTTCCCTTTTGACCTTTTTTCTTTTTTAAGAGAGTGTTGCTCTGTCACCCAGGCTGGAGTGCAGTGGCACGATCTTGGCTCACTGCAACCTCCACCTCCTGGGTTGAAGCAATTCTTTGTCAGCCTCATGGGTAGATGGGATTACAGGTACACACCACCACCACCACACCTGGCTAATTTTTTTTAAATATCTTTAGTAGAGACAGGGCTTCACCATGTTGGCCAGGCTGGTCTCAAACTCCTGACCTCAAGTGATCCGCCCACCTCAACCTCCCAATGTGCTGGGATTACAGGCATAAGCCACCGTGCCCAGGCTTTCTCCTTTGAACTTAAACACTTTTGGTAACTGACTATATTCAAATATTCGAGATCTGTAATTTTATTTTGATTTTTCTAATTTGTTCTAATTATTACTCTTAAGAAAGGCCAAGGGGAATGGCTTTCATTTCATTCCAGAGACTCCTTTAGCAGTCATCATTTCTGTCTGGGTAATTCTGACCCAGCCCAGCCCTGAATGCAGACACTAAAAACATTTAAAGACTTTGAGAGTCCCCCAGCTTTCTGACCCTAGCTCCTTTCGAGAGGTCTGGGAAGATAGGAGATAGTGAACTCGAAGAAGAAGATAATGGCTTATGTCCCACATTTCCTCCCACAGTATGGCAGTCTCCCTGATACCCTTATAGCTAGGAATCTCCTAGGGTCCTGTAGCTCACCATTTAGTAATGTCTGGAGAGATTTGTGGTTGCCATGGAGTGCGAAGGTGCTGCGGACCTCTCATGGAGGCCAGGAATGCTGCTAAACACCCTGCGTCAGCAGTGCCAGGTGTAGAACCCTGCTCTGGAGTGTCGGTGCCTGTTAAAGGGGTTTTACATTTTGCTTTGTTTTGCCCCCCGGGTTCAAGCAATTCTCCTGCCTCAGCCTTCTGGGCAGCTGAGACTACAGGCACCTGCCACCACGCCCAGCTAATGTTTTTGTATTTTTAGTAGAGATGGGGTTTCACCATGTTGACCAAGATGGTCTCGATCTCTTGACCTTGTGATCTGCCTGCCTCAGCCTCCCAGAGTGCTGGGATTACAGGCTTGAGCCACCGTGCCCAGCCATTGCTTGTTAAGAAAACAGTAAGGTTTTCAGTTAAGCCTTTGTCTCCAGTATTCCAGTTAAATTGGTTAATCAGTCTCTTCTTGAGGCATTTTCCATGGTTGACTTCTGGAGTCCCTCTCTCCTTTTCCTCATCTTTTTTCTTTCCTGGCTCTTCTGCCTCGTCCTGACTTGGTCGTATACTTGGGGCTCAGGTCTCACCTCTCAGATGAGGGCTCTGAGTTCATACAGCCCTTTGGATCTTCTGCTTTTTTTCTGATAGAATCTGTTATAATTTGTGTTTTGAATGATAGCAAGGGTAATAAAAATTCTTATTTGGTATACAAATTTCTCAGATTAGCAGTTAGTACTCAGCTTTGCAGTGCTTAATTTTTTCATTTTCAGAAGAAGTATATGATTTATAAAGTATATGATATGGAAGTTATCAATATTAATATCACATAATTAAACATACCCATTTTAGAGATTGAAGAGGGTGATTTGTGGCTTCACAAAAATAGGATAATCACTCTAGCTATCGTTATTTCTTTCATATTGAAGTTTTTCTATTTCTTTCTAGGTTTGTCAAGGGCTATTTAATGAATTACTAGAAAATGGGATTTCTGTGTGGCCTGGTTATTTGGAAACTATGCATTTCTCATTGGAACAACTTTATTCAAAGTAAGAATTGTATTTTCATTTAAAAAATGTACCCAGAGTTTTTGATTATGTTTCTTTATGATAAACAAATCTCTTCTAAATATATATATAAAATATAATTTAAAATTATTCCTCACTTTCCCTTTTATAGAACTATGTGTACTTAGTTAATTGGTACAGCAGGGAACAGTATTCAGCAAGTATGTTTGAGCACATGCTATGTGCACTTCCAATACTTAATGTCATGAAGTATGTATACCTCAGCTTACCCACTTCTGGGTGAAAGTATGTACGTAGAGAGCATGTGTTGAATCAAGACTGAAAGAACATGAGTGGAATGCCTTTCCTTGCTGGCATTGTGGTCCATTCTGAGACTGAGTGGAAGGGAATTCTATTCTGGAGGGATAGTCTATTCTAGTCTTCTTAGGGATTGGCACCTCTTTTCACCCAACTGCTCAGGACAGAAACTGACTATCATCCGTAACTCCTCCCTCTTCCTTATTCTCCACAACCAGTCCATCGCCAAATGCCGTCAGCTTGCCTCCTAAATGTATCTCAAATCCATCTCTGTCTTCGCTGCCACTACCCAAGTTAGAATCACCAATATCTCTTGCTTGGATTTTTAAAATAATCTAATTGAGCTCTCTGTGTCTAGTCTTACCCCATGCTATTTCATTAACTGTTGTTTTTAAATGAAGTAATCCATTCTTGTTATTTTTTTAAACTTTTTGTGTTGAATACATATCTTTTGAGTGAAAAGTTGTGAAGCTTTGTGTTTTTATCTTCAGTTATCTGAAAACTTGTTAAAATACACCTTCCAGGCCAGGCACAGTGGCTCATGCCTGTAATCCCCGCACTTTGGGAGGCCAAGGCGGGCAGATTACCTGAGGTCAGGAGTTCAAGACCAGCCTGGCCAACGTGGTGAAATCCCGTCTCTACTAAAAATACAAAAAGTTAGCCAGGCGTGGTGGCTTGTGCTTTTAGTCTTAACTACTTGGGAGGCTGAGGCAGGAGAATTGCTTGAACCCATGAGGTGGAGGTTGTAGTGAGCTGAGATCGAGCCACTGTATTCCAGCCTGGGCAACAAAGCAAGACCTCGTCTCAAAAAAAAAAAAAAAAAAAAAATACACCTTCCAGATGATGTCCAAAGAAGAGTAGTTTTCTGTAATTAGAGCATCTAATGGTTTTATTATGTGTGAAATGAAGGGGCAGCACTTGAACCTTCTTGTCCTCTCAGGTTCTAAAATCTTATCCTTTGAGCCATGTGGACATTATCAAGTTTCAGTTGTTCTTTATATAGTAAAGGTTTTCTTGTACCAGGATATTTTTATGAAAATATTAAACACCTACTATGTTTTATGCACTTTGATATAGTAGTGAACAAGGTAGAAAAATTTACTACTCTTCTTAAGCTTATATTCTAGTAGGACAAAAAAGATAATAAACGAGTAAACAAAGAAATAAAAGGTTTCTGATGGAGTCCTACAAAGGAAATAAACAGTAATGAGATAGTGTGACTTGGCAAGTATACAGAAGGTCAGCTGTGCATCTGTCTGTTTGGTGTTTGGTTATTGCTGAACTAGAAGCTTTAAGTTAGCATACTCAGTTATAAATGAAGCATGATTTTGGTATAATTCGTTATACCAAACTGCATCTTTTTAATAATACTGTTTATTGTAAGAGATGTTGGTCTAAAATAATTGTTCTTAGACTGCATTCAAGAACCAAAAGGCTGAGGTTATTATGAGGTTCATCTGTGATATCACCCCAAAAGATGTGTTGAGGTACGGGTGTTTATTTCTCAGACTTTCTTTTTTTTTTTCTTTTTTTTTATTTATTTTATTTTATTTTATTTTTTTTAGAGACAGGGTCTCGCTATGTTGCCCAGGCTGGAGTGCAGTGGCTATTCACAGACGCGATCCCACTACTGATCAGCACGGGAGTTTTGACCTGCTCCGTTTCCGACCTGGGCCGGTTCACCCCTCCTCAGGCAACCTGGTGGTCCCCCGCTCCCGGGAGGTCACCATATTGATGCCGAACTTAGTGCGGACACCCGATCGGCATAGCGCACTGCAGCCCAGAACTCCTAGGCTCAAGCGATCCTCCCACCTCAGCCTCCCGGGTAGCTGGGACTACAGGCACGTGCCACCGCGCCCGGCACATATATTTATAGTCTCTTTGATTCTTAAAATTGACTAAAAGTGATTTTTTTTCCCTTTGATTTAAAAACTGGGGCTTATGTACTCAAAAACCATCTTGTAGTTTACTAAACTACATTTGACATTTAGCAATTTGTCTTTTTTTTTTTTTTTTTTTTGAGACAAATTTCACTCTTATTGCCCAGGCTGGGGTGCAATGGCTTGATCTTGGCTTACCACAGTCTCCGCCTCCAGAGTTCCAGTGATTCTCCTGCCTCAGCCTCCCTAGTAACTGGGATTACAGGCATGCGCCACCACACCCAGCTAATTTTGTATTTTTAGTAGAGACGGGGTTTCTCCGTGTTGGTCAGGCTAGACTCGAACTCCCGACCTCAGGTGATCTACCTGCCTTGGCCTCCCAAAGTGGTGAGATTACAGGTGTGAGCCACCGCACCTGGCTCTGATTTGTCTTTACCAATCACGTTGGTAGGTAGTGGATGTTGTCTGAACCATTAACTTTTAAAAATTATGCTGTTTGGCAGCTGGGCTAGATGGCTCATGCCTGTAATCCAAGCACTTTGGGAGGCTGACGCAAGCGGATCACAAGGTCAGGAGTTTGAGACCAGCCTGTCCAACATGGTGAAGCTCATCTCTACTAAAAATAAAATTTAGCTGGGCATGGTAGTGCACACCTTTAATCCCAGCTACTCAGGAGACTGAGGCAGGAGAATCGCTTGACCCAGGAGGTGGAGGTTGTAGTGAGCTGAGATCTCGCAATTGCACTCCAGCCTGGGCGACAGAGCAAGACTCCCTCTCAAGGAAAAAAAAAAAAAATGCTATTTGTAGTGAAGTCTCATTTACATTCAAGATTATTTAAAAGTCTCCTTGGATTAAAAGAAGATAAAAGGCCGGCACCTGTAATCCCAGCACTTTGGGAGGCTGAGGCGGGTGGGTCATGAGGTCAAATCAAGACCATCCTGAATAATACGGTGAAACCTCATCTTTAAAAAAAAAGATTAAAGAACAATTTATTATGTTAAAAGAATGTTAGAATCTTTAATGAAGATTAAAGATTCTGGATCAAATTTATTTATTTTTTTAGAAAAAGAGAGAAAAGGAGAAAGAAACAGCAAAAGAAAGAAAAAAAAGAATGAAAGAGAGAAAAAAGAGGAAGAGAAAGAGGGAGAGAGAATGGGATTCTTGTTTTATTGCCCAGGCTAGAATGCAGTCTAAAAATGGGTATTAAAAACCTCTTTTATGCCAATAATTGTGCTTAACAATGGAG
>CAUYQU010052633.1:0-13224 GCA_963574635.1 Cheracebus regulus
CCCTGTCCACTGAACCTGTCTCAAGTAGTGTAACAGACTGATGATGTTGGATAGCCCTATGGTCCACTGTTATGCCCCACTGGAAGTAATAAATGGTCTCAAAACACCATTTACAGAAACCACCTGGTTGTGAACAAAGAGCTGGACTATGGATCGCTAGGAAATCTTTTAAAAATAGAGTGAGCGATGCTTTGTTGTGCTAAATTGCTTACATATGTGAACAAATACTATCATTAACCTCTGACAAAAAATTGTAATGTCTATATGTCACTTGACATTTTCTTAATAAAGGAAAATCAAAAAAATAAAAGGGGATAATACACATACACACACATAAGAATGTGCAGCCCACAAATCTTTCAACTGGACTTCATTTCTGTATTCTTAAATGATGTTCTTTCCATTATGTTTTAAAGAATAAGCAGAAACATAGAGAATTGATAGATAGATATTGTTAAATAAGTCAGTTTTTGTTGTTGTTGTTGTTGTTGTTGTTGTTTGAGATGAAGTTTTTGCTCTGTTGCTCAAGCTGGAGTACGATGGAGCAATTTTGGCTCACTGCAACCTCCGCCTCCTGGGTTGAAACAATTCTCTTGCTTCAGCCTCCTGAGTAGCTGAGATTACAGGCCCCTGCCACCATACCTGGCTAATTTTTGTTTTCTTAGTAGAGATGAGGTTTCATCATGTTGGCTAGGCTGGTCTTGAACTCTTGACCCCATGTGATCCACCTGTCGCAGCCTCCCAAAGTGTTAGGATTACAGGCATGAGCCACCGCTCCCAGCAATAAGTAAGTCTTATGAAATTTTGGCAAAGTCGTGATCGGTTGCATCATTCTGCTTTGTTCATTTAATCATTTAATACTATGTCATGACCACTTTATTTGTCCTTAAGTAGTCTGTGACAATCTGATATAATCAGATTATATATATCTGGTATAACCAGATTAATGTATGATCCCATATGTATTATAAAGTCATTTGTGAGAAACTGTAACAGAGATTATGCGCAAAGGTTTCTAGAGTGAGATAACACAGACAGAAATCTGGAATTTGCTACATATATGATATATCAAATATACAATCCAAATAGGTCTATTACATACTTTGAGACAGATTCAATGGACAGGTCATCTCATATTACCTAGCCTGAATAATGAAAAGAAAGCATAATTTCTAGACAAAAGTGAGTTTTCAGTGTAGTTTTCATGACTAATACTACTAGTACCTCTATCACCATGTGGAACAGTGTGCAACTTTTCTCTCCCATTTCAGGTCAAAGAGACTGAATTGTAGAGGGGATACACAATTTGTCAAGTTCATATATCTAGTAAGTAGAAAATTCAGATTTCAGTTCAAATTCTATCACCTCAGAAATACTCCCTCATAATCACTGCAACAGTGTCGCACAAATAATTCCATTAAATTCTACAATGAAGATTTATCAAAATTCACTTGAATGGATATTTAAGCATATTTCCAAATTAAGCTGTGTAAATATATTGTATATAATCATTTTTCTTTTCTTTTCTTTTCTTTTTGTTTTTAAAAACTAAGTTACTGCAAATTTATATTCCAGCATGTCAAGCTTTATCTGCAATATAATTTTCACATATTTTATTTCATATGCTCTTTCTTTTAAAGTAGTAAAATGCTTACTTCATGTTGAAATTTTTAATTTTTTGTTTTTGCAGGTACATAGTAAGTATACATATTTATGGAAGTACATAAGCTATTTTGATAAAGGCATATAAGGTGTAACAATCACATCAGAGCCAATGAGGTATCCATTACCTTCTTTCTTTTTTTAAGTTATTGTTAAGTCTATAACAAATTATTGTTGATTGTAGTCACCATTTTGTAATATCAAATACCAAAACTTTTTTTTTCTTGATCAGTCACCATGCTCGAGTGTAGTGGCACAATCTCGACTCACTGTAACTTCCCCCTCTTGGGTTCAATGAATTCTTCTGCCTCAGCCTCCCTAGTAACTGGGACTACAGGTGCCCACCACAACGCCTAGCAAATTTTTTTGTATATTTAGTAGAGAAAGAGTTTCACCATGTTGGCCTGGATGATCTCAATCTCTTGACCTCATGATCTGCCCACCTCAGCTCCCAAAGTGCTGGGATTATAGGCGTGAGCCACTGCACAAGGCCTAAATACTGAATCTTACTCATTCTATCCAACTATATTTTGGTGCCCATTAGCCATTCACTCTTACTCCTTCCCCCAACCCCAGTACCCTTCCCAGCCTCAGATAACCATTGTGCTGCTCCATGAGTAACACATTGAACTTAATCAGTTCAATTGTTTAAATTTTCAGCTCCCACAAATAAGTGAAAACATGCAATGTTTGTCTTTCTGTGCCTGGCTCATTTCACTTAACATAGTGACCTCCAGTTAAATACATGTTGCAAATGACAGGGTGTCACTTTGTCATAATTGAATAGTACTCCATTGCGTATAGGTACCACATTTTCTTTATTCATTCACTTATTGATGGAAACTTAGGTTGCTTCTAAATCTTGGCTATTGTGAACAGTGCAGCAATAAACATGGGCATGTAAATATCACTTCAATATACTGAGTTCCATTCTTTTGTATATACCCAGCTGTTGGATTGCTGGATCATAAGGTAACTCTACTTTTTGTCCTTTGAGGAACGTCCAAATTTTCTCCATAGTGGGTGCACCAATTCACATTTCTGACAAAAGTGTACAAGGATTCTGTTTCCTCCACATCCCCACTAGCATTTGTTATTGCCTGTCTTTTGGATAAAAGCTACAATGGAGTGAGATGATGTCTCATCGGAGTTTTGATCTGCATTTCTCTGATGATCAATGGTGCTGAGCACTTTTTCATGTACCTGTTTGCCATTTGATGTATTCTTTTGAGGAATGTCTGTTCAAACCCTTTACCTATTTTTAGCCAGATTAAAGTTGTTGTTTTTCTAAAAAGTTGTTAGAGCTCCTTTTAAATTCTGATTACTAATCCCTTGTCAGACAGATAGTTTGCAAATATTTTCTCCCATTCTCTCTGTTGTCTCTGCATTATGTTGATTATTTCCTTTACTATGCAAAACATTTTTTAACTTGATGTGATCCAATTTACCCATTTTTGCTTTCGTTGTCTGCTTTTGGGGCATTGCTCAAGAAATCTTTGCCCAGTTCAATGTCCTGAAGAGTTTCTCAGATGTTTTATTTTACTAGTTGCAAGTTTAAGATCTTAATTTTAAGTCTTTCCTCCATTTTGATTTGATTTTTGTATATGGCAAGAGATAGAGTTCTGCTTTCATTCATTGACATATAATCTATTACATAACTGGAGACAGATTCAATGGAAAGGTCATCTTATATTATCTAGCCTGAATAATAAATAAAAAGGAAGACTCTGCTGCTTGTGGAAATGGAAGAGAAGAGTGGGAAGAACTTTGTCTTTTGGTGTGGGTGCCAGCTTAGCTACAGTAGAATAGAGAATCAGGTAGAATGCTATCCAGATTTTCCAGTACCATTTATTGAAGAGACTGTCCTACCAATGTATGTTTTCATACCCTTATCAAAACTGAGTTCACTGTAGTTGTATAGATTTGATTCTGGGTTCTCTAGTTCATTGTAATTGTATAGATTTGATTCTGGGTCCTCTAGTCTGTTCCACTGGTCTATGTGTCAGTTTTTATGCCAATACTATGCAGTTTTGGTTACTATAACTCTGTGGCATAATTTGAAGTCAAGTAATGTGATTCCTCCAGTGTTGTTCTTTTTGCTAAGCATGGCCTTGGCTATTCTAGGTCTCTTGTAGTTCCACATAAATTTTAGGATTGTTTTTGGTATTTCTGTGAAGAATATCATTGGTATTCTGATAGACATTGCATTGAATCTGTAGATTTCTTTGGGAAATATGGACATTTTAACAATATTGATTCTTTCAATATCTGAACATGAAATATCTTCATTTTTTGTGTTCTCTTTGATATCTTTCACCATTGTTTTATAGTTTTCATTGTAGACATCTTTTACTTCTTTGGTTAAGTAAATTCCTAGATATTTTATTTGTAGCACCTATTTATAAGATTACTTTCTTGATTTGTTTTCAGATTGTTTGCTCTTTGACTATAGAAATGTTACTAATTTTTATGTGTTTATTTCGTATCCTGCAAGACTCCTGAATTCATTTATTACTCTTAATAGTTTGTTGCTAGAGTCTAGGTTATTTCAAATGTAAGATTATATCATCTGTAAACAATGATACTTTGACTTATTCTCTTTCAATCTGGATGTCTTTTATTTCTTTCTCTTGTCTGGTTCTTCTGACTGGGACTTCCTGATGTAGAACAACAGTGGTAAAAGTATGTTTATCAAGTTCTAAGTATTAGAGCAAAGGCTTTCAGCTTTCCCCATTCAGCATGAGGATGGAGTCACTGTCTTCCCAGGCTGAGCTTGCTGGAGTTGAGGGAAGAGTAACACAAGCTTTTCTGTGGCCATTGCCCCTGGGATTGTGCTGGATCAAACCTGAAAATAGCACGGTACTGGGTCTCACCTAAGACCCGCAGCAATCACTGCCTGGTTACCACCTATGTCGACTCAGGCCCTAGGGCTCTATACTCAGCCAGTCAGTATTGTATCTAACTGATCATTTCCACTGGCTCTGGATGAGTCCAGAGATACAGTCTAGGATCCAGGGCCTGGAGCTGGAAAACTTGGATTCTACCTGATTGTCTATTTTACTGTAGCTGAGCTGGCACCCACACCACAAGAGAAAGTTCTTCCTACTCTTGTCTTCCCTTTGCACAAGCAGTGGAGTCTCTCTCCATGTTCACCACCACATCAAGCCCACAAGTACTGCCTGGTTACTGATGATGATCACTCAAGGTCCAAGGATGCTTCAGTCAGCTTGGAATAAATGCTGCCAGGCCTGGGACTCTCCCTTCATGGCAGTGACCTTCCCTGTGGTCCAGAGAATGTCCAAATATGCTGTCTGAGAGCCAAAACCTGGAATTGGAGACCTCAAGAGCCAACTTGGTGCTCTTCCCCACTGTGGCTCTGCTGGTACTTAATGCTGCAAGATAGTTTTCTTCACTCTTCATTCTGCTTTTCTCAAAGAGAAGCAGTCTCTCTCCATAGCCACCACAGCTAGGAACATGCTGAGTCACACACAAAGCCAGCAAATCTCAGTCTCATCCAAAGCCTACACTGGGTTCTACCTGGATACCACTGATTTTTCAGAGACAAATTACTCTTTAGTCCACAAATGATGAATCCTTCCGGAAGTGGGTCGTTACCTTCAAGGGAACAGATCCCTTTTTGGCCCAAGGTGCGTCTAGAAATGTCTAGAAACTAGGGCCTGAAACTGGATGCTTATATCTCTGCCCAGTTCCCTACTCTACTGTGGCTGAGCTGGTATCCAAGATGCAAGACAAAGTCCTCTCTACTCTTCTTTCTTCTCTCCTTAAGTGGAGGGAAGAAAGCTGTCCTGGAGCTGTGAGCTGCACTGCCTGGGTTTGAAGCAGGAAAGGCACAAACACTTTCTTGCCCACTATAGCAGGTGTCTCAGTGAGTCGTATTCCTCCCATGTTTGCTGGCTCGGAGTCCAGCACAGCACTAGGACTTGCCCCAAAATTGCAGTCCTTGTGACCTAAACAGCCTTTCAAGTTTATTTAGGACTCTAGAGCACGTTGGCCTGCAGTTCTGGGGGCTTGCCAGAACTCAGGTTCCCCCTGTGGCTAGGGCTGGTCTAAATGCTCCCCTACATGGGCACCAGCTGAGTTCTGCCTGCTGCTGCTTTCTGCTGTGACAAGGCAGCCCTGAGCTCCAATGCAAAGTCCCATAATCACAGTGTTCTATCTCCCTCAAGAACAGATTCCCTCTCTGTGCTATGCATCCACTGTTTGGGAATGTGGATGGGGTGGTGTAAACGATTCAACACTCATTCCTACATTCTTCAATACTTCTTACTATAATATGATGTTAAAACCAGGTACTGTGATTGTTATCTGATCTGATGTTCCTTTATATGGATAGTCATCCAGTTGGGTGTTCTTGAGGGGAAGTCAATCAGTGACCTAATTGGCCATCTTCTTTGACCTCTACGTGCTTTTATTTTTATTAAAAAATTCAATATGTTTTAGAATTGCATGATATTTTTAATGAGAATATGCAAATTGTTTATTTTATGTTATTGTTAAAATAACGTTGATTTAGGACTAAACACTTCAAATGAGACAAATATTCTCCTGTGAAAAAAGACATATGGAAGCAAAATATATTACAAAGAAAAAATAAAACTCACTGGAAATGGAATAGGTAGAAAATTAATATCCTTTTTACACATTAGATTTTTGAGCTTACATTGATTTTGAGTAATTATGTATCTTAATATTAACAAAACACCTTTTGACACTGTTTCTTAATGCATTAAGGGAATATTTATGATCAGAAATAAATTTTCAACCATCACTTTACTATGTCTGAATTCTTATTATTCAAGAGATAAAAGGACATAAAAAACAAATGTCCAAAGGCATAGACAAATATTAAGAATAAAAATGTATAACTGCAACCTCACTATAGTAATTTAATCTAACATTTTTTCTTTACACGCTCATACAAAGCTGAGAATAATTGGCAAGTTCTATCTTTTCCTTTGTTCATATACTCTTGAATTTTGATCATTGTTCATATATTTATTCATTTTGTACCTGTTTCTCTTTTGTGGCTCCTAGGCTATAAAATACCAGACTACCTGATTATTGAGCAATTTTTTCTTCCTAATTCACTTCTCTCCAATTCCTGCACTTAATTTTTGTTGAATTGCATCATGTTAAATTATGCAATTATTTTAAGTTTGAATGCTTTCAGAACAGTCAGATGATAAATGAATATTTAAACCTCATGGAGGAGTCATCAACCACTACCTCAGTTCAGAAAGTCTCAATTATACTGCATCATTTAGAGGTGCAGGAAGAGGTGTGAGACACCCATCACCATCCCATTAGACTTTCAGAATTTAACTCCCTCTTCCTTGCTAATAAAGGGACTTTGGAGCATTGTGTGTGGAAGAATGCATTTTAGTGACAAACAAGATAGGAAACGTATTATTCATGCTCTGTAGTCAGATAAGTGACATACTGATGCTTAGGAGAAAAGCCACAATGGAAGGGATATAGCTAGTGTATTCCTTGCATTAGGCAATGGGTTATTCTCATTGGAGTAAGATTTGAGAGATTTATGTATGCTGTCTCAACCACCAGTTTGCTCCTGGGCTACAAAATACCAGACTCTTTCTGATTTGGGGGGATTCTTTCTTCTTGTATTTACTTTCAAGCTTTGTTCTCAGGTTTATATGCCCCCTACCAGCTCAGTGATAAACCCTCCACGTCATCTCTCCTTTTATTTCTTTTCCCCCTTTTAATAGGTCTTTTTTTTTTAAATTGTACTTTAGGTTCTGGGATACATGTGTAGATCATGCAGGATTGTTGCATAGGTACACACGTCACAATGTGGTTGTCTGCCTCCATCCCCTGGTCACCTACATCTGGCATTTCTCCCTGTGTTATCCCTCCCTCACCTTCTCATCCCCCTGCTGTCCCTCCTTTGCCCCCCCAACAGACCCCAGTGTGTAATGCTCCCCTCCCTGTGTCCATGTGTTCTCATTGTTCAACACCCATCTATGAGTGAGAACATGTGGTGTTTGATTTTCTGTTCTTATGTCAGTTTCCTGAGAATGATGGTCTCCAGATTCATCCATATCCCTACAAAGGACAGGAACTCATTGTATTTTAGTATGTCTTTTCTTCTCAGGTTTTCTTTCCCCCAGAGGCGTTTTTCTCCTGCTACATTCTCTTTGATAGCACTTTGAGGTTTGTGTTTTTGTTTTGCCTAAGTTAATTCCAACATTCTTCTCCTCTGAAGAACCCAAAATTTTTGTAGTATGAATTCTTCAAGTGAGGAAATATAATAACCAGTTCAGGGAGAGTACAATTGGTAAAAGCTACTTATTTGCCTCAGATTTACATGAAATTTTTGAACAAATATTATTCCCCAGGTCAGGCATGGTGGCTCACGCCTGTAATCCCAGCATGTGGGAGGCCGAGGTGGGCAGATCACCTGTAGTCCCAGCTACCTGGGAGTCTGAAGCATGAGAATCACTTGAACCTGGGAGGTGGAGGTTGCAGTGATCCAAGATCGTGCCATTGCACTCCAGTCTGGGTGACAGAGACTGTCGCAAACAAAACAAAACAAAACAAAACAAAACACAAAACAAAACAAAACAACAAAACAGATATAATTCCCCAAACCCACTCCGCGACAAACTCAGAATTTATGGAAACCTCTTTACTTTTTATAATAGTCCCTCAAGTGATTACGCTTTTCAGTGGAGATTAAGAAACACTACCTTATGCCAATTATTTCAGTTCCATTCCTCTTGTCACTGAATGTCTCATTTCTCTTGCTACTGATTGCTTTGGGCTGAAAAATACGAGCATGCTCCATAATTCTGACAAATAGGACATGAGAAGTTTTCTAAGGGATTTCTGAGAAATATTTACTGACTCTTCAAACTTAAAGAAGGCTGAGGCATACTTAATTTTATTTGAATATTCTCATGTCTAGAATTGAGCCCTGCAATTTCTGTAGTCATGTTGTGATTATAAAGATTGAATAAGGATAAACCCAAAAAGCTAAAGTGTGTTAAGCATAAGATGAAAAAAAAATTGGCTGTTCAATATTTTTGACCTAATTACTTGCTCAGTCAAGTATCCAGGACTTTTTTATATAATAAACAATTAATTGGTTAAGATATTTTACATTAGATTTTTGATTTCTTGCATCTCATTTTGTGGAGGAGGGGGTCTAACAAACCCAACACCTGTGTCAATGACAACAATCTCTTGTTTCTCTCATTTAAACCCTAGAAGTTATCCAGAAGAAACAGATATATTATATGTCTGCAGGCACAAATAATTGGGAAAAAATACATTTGTATTTAGTATTAATGAAGTTGAATTTTCATATTTCACTTAGATTTCGTCACCTAAAATAATTGTCTTCTAATCTCAGCTCACATTAATTTTTCATTGAAACTGGAAATTGGGAATTTCATGGGATATATGGATGTATTAGTGTGGGGACTAGAAAAATGAGATAATATTTTCTGAAAACAGTGTATATGTAAATAGGATACATATATAATATTAAGTATGTAGAATATATATTATTTCTTTTCGTGAATCATATGGCTCTGAAAACCTTAAAAAGTCATTATTCCCTTGTGCCTAGCTTGAGAATATCTCTCATTTACTTTGTGATAATTTAGGACAAATCTAACATTCCATAAATTATTTAATCATATTCCCTCAGGGTGAGAAAATAAAGGGTGTTGACTGGTATAAAAAATAAAGAGATGTAGACACTATAGAAATAGCATTTCATATGCTTGGTGGAACTGACTTAAGTGTTGACAGCAAACCAAGGAGTTGAAATTTATAAAAATAACTTTGTAAATTGTATTAAGTTGATTTATTTTCATGATTGCTTTATTGATCACTTATCATTCTCTCATCCATCAATGACAAGGCAGAATCACTAACTACAAAGTCCACCAATACAAAACAACTTTTTTTTTTGGTTATGAAATATTTCTGGGATTTTTCGTGTGCAAAGAACAGATGTTAGCAGAATTCCCACAGAACTGCTTTATGGTAATCATAGGTTTGTAACATGTAACATTAACGGATAACAGAAATATCTACACATAAAAGAAAACTTAACTACAATAACTCAATGACTTAGGTCTTCAGTTAACATTGAATGTCAGTTTTCTCCTGCTGACATGTCTTCATACAGATGCTTGTGGGTGCAAAACTTTCAGTTTTATTAGTGTTCATGGAGGAGTCAAAGATGACACAGATATTGGATTGAATGTTCCCTAGCTTCATCAATAACAGAACAGAAGAGGCAAGATTTATCCTAAATAGAGAAGTTACAAAACACCAGTAAGAGCAATAAAAAAATAATTAGCATATAGCTTTGTATATGGCAATACAAAATACATTAAACAACTATTGCTTGTGTTTTTAACAGGAATACATTTAAAATACAAAGAACACAAGTGAATTTACTTCTCTCTGTGAAGAATATTAAAATCTTTTTGCACTAGTCAGAGTATAGAATATTAGAGCTGACAGATTTTCATCAGAAAATTACATAATGACAATATTCTAGATCCCTATAATAACAATTTCAGAATACTCAGTTTTAGCATTATGGTCTTTGCTTAATTTTGAGAAATAATTCTGAGATGATTGTCTTTATCCACTTTTTGACATAATGCTGCAAAGACCATCAGTTTTGTTGTTTCATGTCCCTATATGAAAATTTCACTCAGACTTTATTACTCTATGAAAAGCTCTGTCTTTCCCTAATGGCATGGTAAGCATCCATTTATAGGATAATTAGACTCATGAAACTCATCGTATTTATGTACTTGCTTTAGCTGTCAACAAGCCTAGCACCAAGATGTGTGCTCATTTCTCCTTGTTCCCCACAGGCTAGGCTCTCTAAAAAACATTTTCTCCTTACTCTATTTCTTTTTTTACCTTTTCTGTTCTAATTTTACTGAGGTATGGTTGGCGATAAAATTTTATGTATTTAAGTCATAGCACTCATGGTTTGATATACCTATCATTGTACATTATTCACCACAAGCAAGTGAATTAATGCATTCATCACTTCACATGCTTGTTTGTGTGTGTGTGTGTTAAGAATCTGTAAACTCTTAGCAAATTTCAAATTCCTAGTATACAATATAGTACCGTTAACTATAACGACATTGCTATACATTCGCTCTATATAACTTCCCTTGCATAACTTCATATCCCTTGATCAACATCTCCCAATCTCTCCTTCCTCTGAGCCTGGCTAAGATGTGGTGATTCCAGCTCTGGGGATGGCACCATAACATAATTTCCATGGAGTAAAGAATGCCAAGTCCCGGTCAGGTGCGGTGGCTCACGCCTGTAATCCCAGCACTGTGGGAGGCCGAGGCGGGTGGATCACAAGGTCAAGAGATCGAGACCATGCTGACCAACATGGTGAAACCCCGTTTCTACCAAAAATACAAAAATTAGCTAGGAGTGGTGGCAGGCGCCTGTGGTCCCAGCTACTTGGGAGGCTGAGGCGGAAGAATCACTTGAACCCAGGAGGTGGAGGTTGTGGTGAGCTGAGAGTGTGCCACTGCACTCCAGCCTGACGACAGAGCAAGATTCCATCTCAAAAAAAAAAAAAAAAGAATGCCAAGTCCCTTGGTGGCCAAAACTGTGGGTGTCCATTGTGGGTGGTGAGGACTGTTGAGTCTTTTAGTGGTGAATGCTGCTAGAGTACTCCTGTTCTCTTTTTCCTTTACGGGTGGAAGTCATGGCCAAGGAGATCCCTCTTGGTGAACGGTCCCGGCTGCAGGTGCTCTGGGAGGGGCTGTGGCACGAGTGTGTGATGTGTGGATATACTGGAGTGGAGATGTGAAGTCAGCATCTGGAGCCTGGGGATGTGTGGAGCATTACTGTGGCGCTGGTGCTGGTGTACAGAGCGTCCATGTGCCCAGCCTGCGGTGCTGGTTTCTGAGGTGTCAATGCTTGCCAAGTGGCTTTGGAGCCGGGGTTTGGACCATGTGTGTGCGCAGAAAGACTGAAGCTCCAGGGCCAGGGCAGAGGCATGTTGCAGAGGGGAAGAGGTTTGGCTCAAGCTTAGGGTGGCATCATAGCAGTGGCCCCTTTTTTGAATGGTCCACAGCAGCTGCAGTAGTGGTGGAGGCCCCCAGTGGTGAAGACTGTTGGTGTGCTTGGTAGAGAAGGCCACTGGGGACCACAGCACTCCTCATATTGCCGATGCAGACAGCCCCCACCCTTCTTTGCTCCTAGCCATCTCCGGACATTTCAACTCTGCTGGTCTCCTGAGTGAACTGGGTGAGGAGAAACCAAAGCACATGTTTTGGGTAGCATCCAAAAGTCTGGGAAGCTGGTTGCTCACTCTGCTCATTTTTCTCTCCCAGGAAAAATTAGCAGCTCTGGAAGATTCCTCTCATTGCTGAGCTGTGAAAACCAGGGGAATGGGGTGATTCAGGACACAATAAATCTGTTCTTCCTAATCTCTTTGTGTGGTTATTTTTTGTTTGTTTTTTCCATTGTGCCTTTTTTTTTTTTTTTGAAACGGACTCTCTCTCTGTCACCCAGGCTGGAGTGCAGTGGTGCGATCTCAGCTCACTGCAACCTCCGTCTCCAGGGTTCAAGCAATTCTCTGCTTCAGCTTCCCAGATAGTTGGGACTACAGGCACCTGCCACCAAGTTTGGCTAATTTTTGTGTTTTTAGTAGAGACGGGGTTTCACCATCTTGGCCAGGTTGGTCTTGAACTCCTGACCTCGTGATCCACATGCCTCGGCCTCCTAAAGCGTTGGGATTACAGGCCTGAGCCACCACACCCGGTCCTGCTGTGCTTTCTTGGAACTCCTCTGCTCTCCCAGAGAAATCTTCATTTGTAAATAGCTGCCTAAATGAAGACTAGAATTCCCTACTTTACTATCTTGTTTTCATCACTCCCCTCTCCATTCCTTTTGTAAAGTTTTTTTCTTGACCTTTTCCATGATTTTATTATAATTATAGCTTTTCCTACAAGCTTTCTTAAATAATTTGACTATATGCTCACTCTGTGTTGGTTTTTATCTCACTTAATCTGAAACACATCGCTTCGCTACAGCTATTATTTTATACATTCATTTTAGGTACATTAAAGACATGAAAATTGAGAGTAGCAAAGTTAAATAATTTGTCTATGCCTGCACACCAAATACATTTTCTAGGTCTGATTTGAATTTTAAATTTATGACACTAGACACTACAACACAAACTGTATTAAATGTCAGAAAAATAGAATTTGTTCTGGTCTAAAAGAGTAATCTGTCCATTTTCTTTCTTTCCTTTTGCTTCTTCCTTTCCATTCTTCTTCCCTTCCTTCTTTCTTTCTTTCCTTAATTTTGTTTTTATTTATCTTCTTTCTTATTCTTTTAATCTTTCTGCTATGGTTTGGACATTTGGAGAAGAAGAAATAAATGAGTTTTTGTGCTCTGTTAGTTCTCAGGAGCTTCAGAGAGCTGGCTGTCGACAAGAGCCTGGCACGTCCCCTCTGTTTTCACGTGATATGTGGTGCACACAGGTTCCTTTTCTCCTTCTACCATAAG
>CAUYQU010052634.1:0-25670 GCA_963574635.1 Cheracebus regulus
GTTTGATGAGGCACTTAGCCAAAATCTTGCCACCTTCTGAGCTGAGTTCCCCAAGTGTACCCTACTCCAATACATGGATGATTTCCTCTTGGCTACAAAAACCCAGAAGGCCTGTAAAGAACCACCCAGTCATTACTAAAGACCCTACAGGCTTTGGGTTACCAGGTCTCAGCTAAAAAGGCCCAACCCTGCCAACCAAAAGCTACTTACCTGGGCTATATCATAGAGAAGGGAAGCCGGGCGCTGGCACGCAGCCGAGTCCAAGCAGTGCTGCAAATACCCACCCCCACCACAAAACGCCAAGTTCAAGAATTCCTTGGGGCGGTAGGGTACTGCAGGCTATGGATTTTGGGATTTGCTGAGATAGCCAAGCCCCTGTATGCCTGCACTGGAGGAAATCAGCCCTTGACATGGACAGAGATAGAGCAACGGGCTTTTGACAAGCTCAAGACGGCCCTGACTATGGCCCTGGCCTTGGCCTTGCCAGACATCTCTAAACCCTTCCAGTTGTTTGTGCATGAAAAACAGGGCCCCACTAAGGGGGTGCTCACCCAGACATTGGGACTATGGTCCCGGCCAGTCACCTACCTTTCAAAAAGACTTGATCCTGTAGCCTCTGGGTGGCCAGCCTGTCTGAGGTCAGTGGCAGCTACAGCCCTGTTAGTCAAGGAAGCAGACAAATTAACTTTGGGATGGGAGTTAAACTTAGTAGCACCCCACACAGTACAGTAACTACTCCGTGGAGCTCCGGGAAAATGGATGTCAAATGTCTGTATATTTCAATATCAGGCCTTACTTTTGGACCAGCCCCGCATAAAGTTTTTAAAGGCTACAATTTTAAACCCCACCACGCTGCTACCAGACAGCGAGCCGGAGGAGCCCATACATGACTGCCAACAGACAATGGACATCCTCCACACTGCTCAACTGGACCTCACCAATGTACCCCTGCAGAACCCAGAGGAGGTACTATATACAGATGGCAGCAGTTTCATGGTCAACGGAGTCAGGTATGGCGGGGCAGCTGTAGTCACCCTGGAGCGGGTTGTCTGGGCCCAGGCTCTACCACATGGAACCTTGGCCCAAAAGGCAGAACTCATAGCTTTGACAAAGGCCTTAGACTGGGCGGAGGGAAAAACAGTTAACATCTACACGGATAGCCAGTATGCCTTTGCTACGGCTCATGTACATAGAGCCATTTATAAAGAAAGAGGACTACTTAACCTCAGAGGGAAAAACCATCAGAAATAAAGAAGAAATCCTAGCCCTACTAGAGGCTATATGGAAGCCCAAGGCAGTGGCATTAATACACTGCAAAGGGACACCAGAAGGGAGATTCACCAGAGGTGAGGGGAAATAGGGCGGCTGACCTACAAGCCAGACAGGTAGCCTTGGGACCAGTAAAACCTCTGACTCTTCTTGTAACTCTGCCGGCCCCAACCCTGCCCCCCACCCCTGTGTACTCACCTGATGAAGAAAACTTTGCTAAAGAACAAGGGGGCACACAAGATTCCACAGGATGGTGGATTCTACCAGACACAAGGATTATGGTCCCCAAGGCTCTAGGATGGGTTCTAGTTAAGGACACACACCAGGCCACTCACTTACGACAGACCAAACTAACTGAGCTAAGAGCCAAATACTACATTCACCACTTACATGAACTTACCAAGAAAATTACTACTTGATGTGATGTATGTGCCTGGGTAAATCCGGGAGAGAATAGGTTTAGCCAGGTAGGAGTAAGATTCAGAGGGACTAACCCTGGGGAACACTTGGAAGTAGATTTCACTGAAATAAAACCCCCAGCAAATGGCTATAAATACCTCCTGGTGTTTATAGATACCTTCTCTGGATGGGTCGAAGCCTTCCCCACTAGGTCTGAGACTGCTTTGGTGGTCACAAAAAAGCTATTACAGGACCTTGTTCCTCGGTTCGGCCTCCCTCTAACGCTGGGGTCAGACAATGGGCCTGCCTTTACTGTACAAATTTCTCAGGACCTAGCCAACGCCCTGGGTATATCCTAGAAATTACACTGTGCCTATAGTCCCCAGAGTTCAGGACAAGTTGAACAAATGAACCGGACCATAAAAGAAACCCTAACAAAGTTTATCTTAGAAACCGGTGAAAACTGCGTCAGCCTTCTTCCTTTTGTCCTCCTCCATGTCCGGTGCACAACCTATTAGAAAGACTTCTCCCCTTTTGAAATCATGTTCGGCAGGCCCCCTCCATTACTCCCCAGACCTGCAGATACCATGCATGCTGGAGTCCATAACTATACACTCCTTAAGTCCTTACAGGCGCTCCAGTCTGTTCAATCCCAGGTACACCAGCTCATTAAGGACACCTGTCCCACCCCATTGGACCTCGCAGACCAGCCGACACACCACTTCCAGCCCGAAGACTCTGTCCTTGTTAAAAGATTTGCCATTTCCGGCTTCACCCCCCATTGGAAGGGACCCTACATGGTTATCCTGACCACACCCACCGCACTCAAGGTGGACGGACTAACGGCCTGGATTCATCACACCCACGTCAAGACTGCCCCACTGGAAGGACAATGGAATGTCAAACACTCCTCCCCTGATTCACTAAAGCTAAGACTTATGTGCTCTTGGTGGTCGCCACCCTCGCCACCCTAATCTGTGCTTTAAATCCCTATAGCAAACCCCCCTTAGAACCCACCTATCAGTGGGTCCTCACCGAGGGCTCCACTGGAGGATATGTTAGTTCATAAACTGGGAAGGGATCCACCCTAGTCAACTTAACCCTGGAATACATTCCGAAGACCCCCATTACCTTTTCCCTAGACCTCTGTGCCCTCCTGGGCCCGTTCCTGAACCCAAACGTAGATCCTAGGACAAAAGATATTATAGCCGGGTGTGGCCGTGCAAGGTCAGAGCAACAACTTTAAACTTACGGATTATATCTGTGCCCAGGATCCACCCCACAAAAAAGATGGAACTGTGGAGACTTAAATGAATTCTTTTGCCCCCACTGGGGCTGTGAAACTATCGCCACTATATCAGGGTACACCAAAAACAGAGACTCCTTCATCTCTTTTAACCGAGACTCTCCCCCATCCCCATGCTACACCGGGTCTTGTAACCCACTCAAGATAACTGTTACTACCCCAGATGGTAGATGGACAATGGGGCGAACCTGGGGTCTCAGAGTATATATGAGTGGGTGGGACATGGGAAACATCTTTACCATCCAGTGTATAACCCCGCCCAGACCCAACCACCCTCTAGGACCCATTGCCCAGGTCTTACAATAACAGGAGGCCCTCTTACAAATACAAAGCCCCCTCATCCACATAATCAATACCCCCCACCCTCAACAATCTTTCCCTACAACCCCAGCTCAGCTCGAAGAAGACACAACCCTGTTAACCTTACTGTCCTCGGCTCACCACCTCCTCAACAAATCTAACCCAGATTTAGGAAAAGACTGTTGGCTCTGTCTAAACCCTCAACCACCGTTTGATACCGGGTTGGCTTCCCAATTACCTGCCAACCTGTCCATTTCTTTATGCTCCCAATCCACACTCCATTTAACCCTGGGAGACATAGAAGGGTCTGGGCACTGCTACCACTCCCCAAATTACACCCTTGCAGGTTCTCCCTATGGACACTATTGTAATGTCTCCCACAATGTAACCTTTAATGGTAAAAACCTTTACTATCAGGCCCCAGATACCACTTGGTTAGCCTGCACTTTTGGCCTCACCAACTGTATTTCCACATATCAGTTCAGCAGCTCTGCTCCCATACTCTGCACCCCGGTACACATCCTCCCCAGAATCGACATTTATGATGGCCAACAGGGACTTAACCTCCTGGCCCCATCAGATATTATCACTGCCCGATGGAAGTGAGTCCCTATCATCATCCCTCTACTGGTTGGATTAGGCATTGCTGGCTTCACCACGGTTGGAATATCAGCTCTTATAACTGGGGACCAAAATTTTAAAACTCTCTCTCAGCACATAGATACTGATTTAGGCCACTTAGAAAACTCCATTTCCCAACTCACTGATCAGGTTGAGTCTTTGGCTGAAATGGTCCTCCAAAACAGGCGAAGACTAGATTCACCATTCTTAAAACAAGGGGGGTTATGTGCCGCCCTTAATGAACAATGTTACTTCTATGCTTATAGGTCAGGCCTCATCCGAGAGAACCTCTCCCTGGTCAGACAGAATCTCGAAACCAGAAAACAACTTCGAGAGGCTTCAGAAAGTCAGTATCAAAAAATGTCTTCCTGGTCCCCTTGGCTCACCTCCCTCCTTACGGGCCTGGTGGGACCTCTGGCCCTGCTCCTACTGGGACTCATGTTCGGCCCCTGCCTCCTAAACCAGCTGCTCAGGTTCATAAAATCTAGGGTAGACTCCATAAAACTAATGATATTAAGGTCTCAATATGAGCCCTTAGAACAAACAAACAATACTAACCTGTTGGAAGAATCAATGATTTAATTCCTGTAAATAAAACAAGGCAGGGAATGTGACATGTTAAAAGCCCCATACAACTGCATGCCTCAACCATACGTCAGCTTTCTAATGAAACTGCTCTCTGTGACCCTAATGTGACAGGCAAGCAGTCCAAACCCATGCCATCTTAGCCCCTGCAACTTGTAATAAGTAACTAAGATCTGTAATTCCCACCACTACCCAGACAATGTGTAAACTAATGCTTATCTTGACTTCTGTAAACCACTTAAGTAACCATCGGAGTGACAAAAGTCCTCTGCCCTTGGAATGTCCAGAGCCCCTCACCCTCATCTCCGCCCAGGAGGTCATTGACAGAATCCACTAGCCCTTGGAATGTCTGAAGCCCCTCATCCCCATCCCTGCTCCTCACCCTCACCCTCAAGGTGGTTTTAGGGGTATAAAAGGTCTTGACAGCCTCCTTTCGGGGCCATGGGTTGGAGAGACGTAAGTCCTCCATGGCCACCGGCAATAAAGACCCTGCAATTTGCCATACCTTTGTCTTGGTATTGACTTTTTATGCTCGGTTCAGTACAACACTGGTACCTCAGGTGGAGCTAGGAGATCTCTGGGTTTCTGCGTGTCTCTCACTGGGTGTTGTGCACTGGAGTTGTGTCTAATCAGCCATCTTGGATCCTCTCCCCTGTTTTCATATTTTTAAATAGCTTAACAAAACAACAAAAGATGAAGAATATTTCATGACACATGAAAGTTATAAAGTTCAAATTTCCGTGTCCATAAATAATGTTTTATTGGAATATAGCCGTGCATATTCATTTGCATATTCTCTATGAGCCTGCATTTGTGCTACAACAGCAAAGCTGAGTAATTGTGACAGAGACCACATGGCCTGAACGCCTAAGATATTTATTGTCTGGCTCCTCACAGAAAGAACTGGCTGACCTTCTTCCCACTTGATCATTGTATAGATCCCATAAAGCATCCTCTTGCTTTGCGCCTTACACCAGAATGACATGACCTCACGAGTCAACATGAAATGTTGACAGTCAGCAACAATTGTCAAAACTATTCTTAATTTTGACTCAAATTTCCAACCTATTGGAATAAATTATTTAATCTCTGTTGAAAGGATCTAGAATAAATCTAACCACTTTCTTGTGTGAAGGCAAAATGAAATAAGAGGAGGAAAATTGCAGTGCTGCAATGTGTAAGAAGAGGACACACATGCAGTGCTGTCAATGGTACTGACATTGGTCAATACCCAAGCCTCCACATCACTGAGCCTACAGAGGAGCCTAGTCCATTACTCACTGCTAATTGTCCTTCGTATTCCTAGTATGTCCTCTTAAGTGGGCTCCCAAGGGTTCATTTAGGAGATTTAGGGTATTTAAGAGCTGGGTAATGCAGACTCACCAAGTCCCACCAGATATGCTGTCTGCTATCGCTGCTCACAAGGGCCTAAGCTCTGGTCCTGGAGAAGTGATGCACAGTTCCCATATGTTAATCCCAGGTGAGCCCACAAAGAGGCAGGACTGGCTGTTACTCTGGCCTCTCAGTTCTCTCAATAGCATATCTTGAGTCTCTGAATTCCTGCCAGGTAATCTTCTATCTTCAGCACTTTGATTGCTCAGCCTCTAATCCTGTCTAAAGAAAGCCAGGAAAAGTGTTAAGCAATAGGGGAATCTCAGCTATTATCTTGTCTCAAAGAGAGCTCTGTGGATCTGCAGCATCAGTATCACCTGGAAGCTTGCTAGAATGACAAAATCTCAGGCCCTTTCAGGCCTTTTGAGTTAGAATCTACATTTTCTCAAGATCTCTAAGTGATTCATATGCACATTAATGTTGGAAAAGTATGGAAGTCTACTGCCATTCTATAAATTGAGGGACAGAGGTTTAAATTTGATGTCTCAAATCTGGCACCTGGTTCTGATTTCACTTTTCTTAGCAGCATCTTCAAGACCCAGGAAGAACTCCATGGCCACACCCTCTAGCAGGAAGTTACCTAGATGGCTGCCTCATTCTTAATCTCTCTTTAATTAAAACCAACACTCCTGGTGCTCAGACCCTGTTTCATAACCAGGCAGCTTATGCCTAATGTTAATGAGCCACTCAACTAAAATATATACATAGAAATTGCTAAATAAATTTCTACATTTAAGAGCAAATGGTTAAACAAACTGTGGTACATTCATTCCACAGAATACCACTAGCAATAAAAAGGAATACAATTAATACACACAACAACTTGGATAAACCTCAAGGAAATTATGCTGAATGAAAATTACCAGTATGAAAGAAATATATACTGCACAATTCCATTTATATAGCATTCCTGAAATGACATAGATGATAGTGAACATGTTAGTGGTTAATAGGGGTTAGCCATGCGAGGAGAAGGTGGGCATGACTGTAAAGGAGCAGCATGAGGGAGCCTCATGTTGATAAAAGTTTTGTTGTATTTTGATGATGGTGGTGGTTACATAGCTACACTTGGGATAAAACTGCATAGAGATATACACACCCATACATACACACACATACACACACTATTGCATGTGCAACTGGTGAAATTCGAATAAGCTTTGCATGTTGTGCCAATAGTGATTTCCTGATTTTGATAACAGTCCTATAGTTACACAAGATTTTTACATTAGAGGAGGATGGGTAAAGGGTTCACAGGGCCTCCCTTTGATTTCTTTTCAACTTCCTGTATACTTGCAATTGTTTTAAAACATAAAGCTAAAAACAATTAAAGCATAGATGCAGTAACATGTGGATAAAGAAATAAGCAAATCAATAAACAGAACATTATCTGCAGTAAGAGTGGGAGAGGTAGTTTCCTTTCAATGAAGAATGTGTGTACTCTTTTTTAAAAATTACCAATTGCTATTAAGATTCCATTTGTTTGAATTCTATCCTCAATTTGGCTGGTTCTAATGAGAAATTCTAGGCTTAATGGCATCTGTGGAATGAAAAAGTATTTTTTAGGCTTGTAATAAACGTTCCTACGATATAGGTGTATAATAAATGAATACTCAAAAATCTAGAAATGTTTATTAGAGAAAAAAATTTTGTGTTTCTGTAAAGCTACAAGATTACCTCATGTCTCACATATAATACTTTTATCTAAGATATCTATTTGGGACTGAAAAATTAAAAATGCATTCATGGGTCTTTGAGGTCAACATTTTAATATATAGGCCTTTCCTCCACTTCCTGCACCTCAGATGCTTTCCTTTATAACCGTCTTAAGTAAAATTACAATGGACTATGCATTTTAACATAATAACAACTTTGCCCTTGTACATGTAATTGCTTGAATTTTACTTTTAATTCTCCTTCTCTCTAGCTATAATTATGAGAATAATTAGATGTCAGAGTTCAGAGCTTCTCAAATTTAACAAGAGAGGGACAACCAAAATGATTTTTTTTCTGCCTT
Source organism: Cheracebus regulus (assembly GCA_963574635.1). NCBI lineage: Eukaryota > Metazoa > Chordata > Mammalia > Primates > Pitheciidae > Cheracebus > Cheracebus regulus. The sequence goes on from CAUYQU010052634.1 coordinate 7,890, forward strand.
TAAATATCAATTACTGACACAGCTACAACTAACATTTTCATAGTGTTTTGAAACTTATAAGACACTTCCACTTAGAACCACTTAGGAGTCAATTCAGACAAGATAGAAAGCAGTTTTAAAAGCAATTAGGCCGGATACAGTGGCTCACGCCTGTAATCCCAGCACTTTGGGAGGCTGACACTTGAGGTCAGGAGTTCGAGACCAGCATGGCCAACATGGCGTAACCCCTTCTCTACTAAAAATACAAAAATTAGCTGGGTGTTGTGGCTGGTGCCTGTAATCCTAGCTACTCGGGAAGCTGAGGCAGGAGAATTGCTTGAACCCAGGAGGCGAAGGTTCCAGTGAGCCAAGATTACACCACTGCATTCCAGCCTGGGTAACAGAGCAAGACTGTCTCAGAAAAAAAAAAAAAAAAAAAAAAGCAATTAAACTGAAAACAGAAAATTTCATAGACATTTTTCTACCAATAACCAAAGGTCTGTGTGGGTGCAATTAAAGAAAACTGGGACATCCCAAAGTTTCTCACTCTGATCTTTTTGGTCTCCTGACCATGGACCCCATCACTCTCCATGAGAACTTCCATGAATCCTGAGCTTATAGGGAGGAAACAAAACTAAAGGTATGAACCAGGATGTGAACCTGTGAACCTACCAAACACCTTTAAAAGATAACAGCTTGAAGTTGGGTGAGCCAAGGTTCATACACTGGGGGACAGCCTCCCTCTAATGGGTTATAAAAGCTATGTGTAGACCAACTTGTTGGTTCTTTGTGACTTCCAGTTCTCTTTTCACTGGAAACATGGAAAACCATGGGTAAATGACCTTTTCTTGGACTAACCCATAGTGTAGCAACAGAAAGGCTACAGGTGCAAGATTCCAACGTGCCTAGAGTCAAATCCCACTTGGTCAAATATGTGTGCCTCAAACTGCCTAAGTCTACAGTTAGCTCCTTGTCTGTAAAATGGCATTGAGACCATTTTTCCTGAAGAATTGTCCTGGTGAATAAATTGAATAATCAAATTATACACATAAAAGACTAAGTAACGGGTACGATACAACATAGGCACTCCTCAAACATTAGTTTTCTTCTATTTCCATGATCAAGAATGCTAAATATGTTCCAGGTGCTTCAGCAGCTTACCAGGCTGAAAAAATGTTCTAGTCTCTAGCTTCTCCCTTAGACTTGTTCATCTCTCTCCACCTTCTTCAGGACACTTAGAAATGTCCCCTTTGGATTTTACAAATAGGAGTAAAGGCTCTACATTTCACGAAACTTCTTTCAGTCTTGTAAAAATACTTGAGGAAAGAAAATTCAGACGACATGGTTAAATGATTAGAAGAGGGAATAGAGAAACAAAACAGATGAAACACAGATTAACATCTGACTAAAGTAAATGAAATATTCTAACCCATTGGGAAATGTGTAATTTGTATATAAAAGAAGTTGTAAATATCAATTGGTTTAACCTTTCCATTTATCAGGTCTTATTGAGCCTCGGCCCAGTCCAGTGACTTTACCTATAAGAAATTATTTGATCTTTAGGCCCCTCTTAGCTGCTTATCTCATGGGAAAGTACAGATAAAACGGAATATAGTAGATGTATATCATTTGAGACACCCAGTTTCCCTCTCCTCTTCTTCTGGAGCTCATATTTACTTTTCTTTTGAAGAACAATCTCTTCCCCAATGTCAGTCTATACGGTTTGAGTGAAATCAACCTCACCTCTGAGCTCAAGAGATCACCTAGGACTGAGACCAGTGTAATTAGAATATTCTACTTCCCCAGCCAAGGTGATTGGTTCAAGAATTTGGGTCCAGGACCCCAAAGAGTCTGATGACTCAGGCCCAAATTTGTAAGAATGGAACTCTCTTTTCTCCAGAGTGACCAAGCTAACACAATCTAAATCCTGATCTGTTGGAGGCCAGATCACTGCTGTGTGGAATAGCCTTTCTGAGATTAAATCTTTTTTTTTTTTTTTTTTTTTTTTTTTAAATAAAGAATGTTGCTCTATTGCCCAGGCTGGAGTGCAATGGTGTGATCTTGGCTCACTGCAACTTTTGCCTCCTGGGTTCAAGCCATTCTCCTGCCTCAGCCTCCCAAGTAATCAGAATTACAGGCACGTACCACCACACCTGGCTTATTTTGGTATTTTTAGTATAGACGGGGTTTTGCCATGTTGGACAGGTTTGTCTTGAACTCCTGACCTCAGACGATCTACCCACCTCCCAAAGTACAGGAATTACAGGCATGAGCCACTGCTCCCAGCCAAGATCAAATCTTATATGGAGAAAAATTTCTTACTGTCAAGGGATGAAAATACACAGATTCCTGAAAATGCTGTTACTACAGCTGAGTCTTAGAGTACTTAAGGTCAGACCTACCCTGGAAGTTTCAATTATAAGAACAAATAAGTTCTCTCTTTGTTGACACCACATAAACTACATATTCTGTCATCTGCCACCACAGAGTTCTCAATAGCACCAGTGTTTAATAGGATGGAAATGTTTTCTCATGTGCATAGTAAGAAGATTGATGACAACTACGGGAAAGAGAGAGAAGGAGAGTAGAATGATGGGCTGGAGCCTGTTTCTCCTGACAGACAACTGACCAGAGAAACTCAAGAGAGAGCCGAAGCGTGGTTGCCTTACCTTGGATGGAGAGCTGCAGAAGAGCTAACAGTAGATAAACTATCACTTTTCTGATTTCCTCAAAGGATGCTTGAAATGAAATTATACTGATAGACTTAGTGCTTGTTGAAAGCAAACAGGGCTGAGTATTCCCTGATTGTTCCCATGGGCTCTAGAATACACGTATGTATTGAATCCTTGATAAGAATGTACTTTGGGAAAGTAACTCTCACCCAAGGCTGCAGAAGACAAAAAAATGGGTTGAGCCCAGGGCCAAACTATAAACCAAATATGAAAGTTGGACAAACAGTAATGGTCACTAAATTAAAATGGGCAAGAAGCAGAAAAGGCAAGAGTGAGCATAAAGACAGAAAAGCAAGAAGCAGGGTGTGACATGTCAATAGGGAAGGATTTGAGGCATGATCTAGGACAGACATTGTTTTCTGCCCTTCATTTCTATGAACCATGCAAGATATAGGCAAGCTGACCAAGCTTAAAAGGTCAGAAGGGGGGAAGGTGACCTGAAGAGATGGAAATAGAAAGGAGTAAGTTACAATTATTTTCCTCAAGCATTTATGGCACAGTGCAGAAGTGAGATGCATTCACTGGCGATAAAATTACAAGTAGAATATGGGAAGAGCCTTGCTAGAGAAATAAAAGCCTGAGGAAATATGTGAGAAAGAGAAACTGGTTTTTATTCAGTGAATCTTGGAAGGCTTCATGGAGACACAAGCATTTGAACTGAATGTTCACAGGATTTCAAAAGGCAGAGAAGGTGGAGAGGAAACATCTTGAGTGGAAGGAAAGCAAGTTCAAAGACAAGAAAGGTAAGAATATGCCAAACACTGTTGGAGTTTATTCTGAATATAGAGAGAGCAAATAGTACAAGACAGATCAGCAGATCCAGGAGGAAGACAGAAAGACCAGCTGAGACCAGTGTGGGTTTTGCTGCCTGCAGAGCATGACCTGCTTGATAGATGTGGTAGGGAATACAGGAAGGGAAGAAAGGAGAAGAAATATCAGCAAGGAGGACATGTCAGGGAGAGGTCATGATGTTCTTGACTGGGAGTGTTAAGTGGGCTGCAGAAGTGAGCGATTCTGCAGTCAAAGCTTGCATCTGGTGGAAGGCAGGTCAGAGGGAAAAAAGTCAAAGATGGCTTTGGGACTTCCAACTAATGCAACTGGGAGATGGTGATGCTTTTAAAAGAATATTAGTACTAGGATATTTCAGGGTGGTTTAAAATATTATTTTTCCCTTTTTCCAAATGATTCATTTCAAAGATATGCATTTCTGCTTATTTTAAAAATCACTTACATATGAGATTATTTATATCTTTAAAATGTTTCCCAGATTATTCTGACATATCTAGTCTTAAGTCAGATTCCTTAGATGCAGGGCCTCAGACAGGAAGTTCAGTCCCATTACACAAAATTTATTGAGAGTGCAATTGGTAGATCTCTAAGGGAGGGCAGGAAGCAGATGAGAGAAGGGAACTAGCTAAGCAAGACTGGGCTCGTCTGAAGTCTAGGCTAAGCCTGATCCCATGCGGACCCATGGAGCATGAGTTGCACCAGAGTTGGGCCCGTTTGAGGTAAAGGGATCAGCATTCTGTACGCTGGGCTCCATGCTGCCCTGAGGCCAAGTGAGAGATAAGCTTAGCCTCCTGGGTATGGAAGCTTCCATTAGCTTAGATGAATTCTCTACAGAAGGGAGCAGCTGTGACCTTTTCACTGCCAACATTCATAGCAGCCAAGTATGGGCATACCATCCTGGTACAGGGGATCTGGGTAAGGCACCAACAGTGCCCACCATATATGGGTTTTGATGTTAATCTTAGATAACTGTATCTTAGGGTATTTCAAAGAAAAAATGTTTAGGTGACTTGTCAAGTCTTTAATTCTCCTTTGTTTTCTCCTCCAGGGATGAGCTGAAAGAGGCATTGCTCAACTCCCATCTCTAACAGGATCACTAAAGGGGGCATCTTGGACAAAGATCTTAGAGAGAGCAGGAAGGCTTCCATGAGAAGTGTGAGCCCTCTGTAACATCTTCCATTTCTAACTCCAGGTTTTCTTTATCCCACAGAGCACCATGGTGAATATATATTCTTGTGTGAATTTGTGACTCACAATCTTCGTTGCCTGGTAACCTTTTAGCTTAACCATCTATCAATCTCAAATTACAGGAAACACCTGAGTGCAGACGCAGAATGAGCACTGAATAAGAATATGATCAGGCTTTAGGACTGAAATTCTAAACCAACGAAGGCCATTCTCTAAGGGAAAGGACTTCTAGATAAGCTGTGTGGCTGATAAGCAACTTTCAGTAAGGGTTGAGGTCATAGTTTAGTTGCTTATAACAAAGAATTAATGAAGGCAGTAGTTCTGAAGTTGATCACTTCATGAGTTTGTGAGTTCCTGTCACAAGGCCAAAGAAATAGTCTGTCCAGAGTTGTTACACCGGAAAGAAAAAAAAAAACTCAAAAGAAAAAAGAAAAAAAGCATGTATGTGTGTGCACGTGTGCATGCATGCACACACACACACACACACACACACACACAGTTATGCCAAAAGGACCAAGGACGTGGAAGCTAGGTTGAAGGAACTCTTGCCAGCCACATAGAGGACAATATGGGCACCAAAGTATTTAAGGATGGTAAGTAATGAATCTGTACCAAAAATTGCTAGACAAATCAATAAATAAACAGGAGAGAAGGAGAGTTCTTGCTTAAATAAAATGCTGATTAGTGACTAGTAGATACAGCTGATGAGCTAGAGCTGAAAAAAGTCATTATTTTTCAATCATTATAGCAAAGATTTGATCAGGCAAGGATCATGAAAGGATGCTAAATTAATGAAAAAAATTTTGATAAGAAGGCAGATAGTTGCAAGATCTTAAGTGTCTTTGACAGACTGTTTTATTAATTGAAAAAGAAACATCCTAACTATATTGTGCAGAAATTGAATAACCTTTTGATGGGTAATAACTAGGACAAACTGACTGTATGATCAAAATCTATGTTCACTAATGAGGGCAGATAGACACTGTATGCCTCTGAATGTGATATCTTGACAAAGGCATTGTATCCCCAATGCAATATTCTAGATGAGAATGTACAACCTCAATCTAGTCCTGAGGAACTCTAAGAAATCCCCAAATGAGGCATACATATTTCATTAAAAAGTAAGGGTTAGATTTTAAAATGTTAAGTTATAACTGAAAACAAAGGCTGAAGAATAGTTCCAGATTAAAGTAAACTAAAGAGATGTAATTAAATGAAATGTATAATCCCAGACTGAATCATATACTGGAAGGAAATTGTCCTATAAAAGTCCTAAAATCTACAAGTGACTAGGGTTATTTGAGAAAGTATTCTTTTCCTTAGGAAATACGCAACCCATTCCATAATGGTTTACAAAAGTTACATTTATGTATTACATGTTTATAAACAAATAGAATGCTAGCAATAGATAAATCTGGGTGTTCATTATGCTCTTTCTACAGCTTTTTAAATATATTTTCATATCAAAAGTTATTTATACCCATGGAAAAAAAAGCCCAGGACCAGATGACTTCACTGGGGAATTTTACCAAACACTTTAAGATGAATTAATGCCAATTATTCTCAAATTCTTCAAAAAATTGAAAAAGAGGGAATACTTTCAAACTCATTTCATGAGGCCAACAGTCTCCTTTTACCAAATTCAGAAAAAAAAAACAAACAACGCCATAATAAAATAAAACTAAAGGCCATATATCTCTGTTGAATATGGACACAAAGATTCTCAACAAAATACTAGCAAAACAAATCCAATAGTACATTAAAAACGTCACACATCACACCACAATGAGACTTATCCATGGAATGCAAGGGTGTTTCAACAAATGGAAATCAATTAATGAGATATACCACATTACAGAATAAAGGATTAAAAACACATGATCATCTTAATAGATGTAGGGAAGCATTTAATGAAATATAACACAATTTCATGATTCAAAACTCTCAACAAACTAGAAATAGAAGGAAAATGCCTAATTTAAAAATAACCAAAAATGAAAAGCCCACAATTCATGTCACACTCAATGGTGAAAAATTCAAAGATCAGGAACAAGACAAGAATGCCCATGGTTATCATTTCTAGTCAACAAAATACTCAAAATCCTACCCAGAGCAATTTGGCAAGAAAAAAAAATCTAAATTTAAAAAGAAGTAAAGTTATATCTGTTTATAGAAGCCATTATCTTATACGTAAAAATTTCTACAGATCACAAACACATATACACACAGACACAGAGACACACACACCCCTAACAGAACTAATTTTAAAAATTCATAAAGTCATAGGATACAAAATCAACAGATTTTAGATTATACATTTCTTTAGGATAGTGACCATGTTTATATTTGTCTGAATTTCTTACAGGATACCCAGCAGAGTGCTATGGACTTCTGTGCCCTAAATTTTGGTTAGACAATAATGATTGTAATAAATAGCTATGACTTACTGATATGTTAATGCTAGTTCTCAATAGCCATGACTTACTGAGAACTTACTTACTAAGTTCCTGACCCCATTCTAAGTACTTACGGTTATTAAAACATGTATTCCTCACAATGATTTTATGAGGTAGTTTCTGTTACAAGCCCCATTTTCCAGATAAGAAAACCGAGATGTGACAAGGCTAAATAACTTGCCAAGGTCAGAAAGTCAGTCAAGTGGCAGAGCCAAGACTAAAACCAAGACAGCTGGGCTCTTGAGCTTATTCTCTTAACCCTTACACTGTACTGCATATCTTTATACCATATGAGAATCGTGAGGTCTGAAAGCCAGCACAATTTGCCAGTGTGACAGAAAAGAGAATTTCTGCAAATACGGAAGACTGTCACTAGAAGTGTCAGTGCCAAAGGGTAGCCACCCCACCTAGTGATCCACCTGGGCCATGTTCTTTCATTGCACAATGTCTTTCCAGCAAGAACACTCTGGTTTCTTCCAGTATTTTCCCTACTTCTTCCCCCAGATCAGCAACTACTCTTTTATGATCAGTTTGTCTTTGAGGCCTCCCTATCCTGGATGTCGCACTGTCGAATCTAGTTGTAAGATTTATACTGTGATAATTTTGTGTTAACAATTTCCTTACCCCCAAATCTCAGTGTTTTTCCTCAGATGCTGATTTTTCTTAATCTATTCTAAAAATTAGCCATGGTTTGGCTAATATTCACTGGGCTTACCTGGGTCAGGTGGGCTATGATGGATTCTTAGTTGCTGATCACAGTCAAGTCTGCTCCATGTGTTTCCATCACTTTGTGGCCAAATAAACCCCAAAGGTAGATCCTTCTTAAGGCAGAAAATAGACCAGAAGATGACAAACAAACTATAATCATAAGGCCCCTACATAGGATATATATGCTAATGCTCCATTGGCCAAAGGAAGCTACATTAGCCCAAAATGGACAGGATGAGGGTATGTACATACTCTGCCTGCTCTATTGTGAGGAAAAATCATACAGTAAATGAGCACAGATATATATATATATAATATATTTTAGGAGTGAGTGAAGAATTGAGAATGATAATCCCATCTACAGATTTCTCTATGTTCCAGAGACAGCAATGCAATGGGGTCTCAGCACCGAGGCAGGAACAGCACAATAATGGCATACCCCTTGGCTCCAATACAGACTCAGTCCCAGCAGTCATTTGGAAGTGGATAGATGAGACCACATCATCAGAGATGGCCAAAGAGTATATTCACGTATACTCCACATCTCCACATTCATGTACACTCCACATTCATGTACTAATCAGTTCTACTTATGAGATTCCACATGTCTCAGAAAAGTCACATTACCCCAGTTTGAATAAGCGGGGCACAATCAACCGACAAATAGCTACTGAGACTCCAATCTGCAACATCAACTTGGTGTTATTGATTTCAATAGAGAAAAGGTGTGTCAGGGCCATTTGAGATCTCTGGGAGGACATGACTGACATAATTCCAATATGTATTGCATGAACTAGCATGTGATTAAGTTCTCAACCACATAGAGGAGCTCCTGGAGAAAAGGACGGTATTTTACAAAGTGATAATTTCACAACATAAAGGACATGCACAGAAAGCTTTGGGGAGATGAGAGCTTTGAAAGAGGACCTTGAATGTCCTATAGATAGGAAGAACAGATAGAAAATGTTAGGTATGCATTTCCAGAGAGGATAACTGCATGCGTCAGGAGAGATGGGGGACAATAATAGAGTAAGATATTATAGGATTGTCATTCAATAGAGTTTTAGAAACTTACATTCCAGGAGCAAAGGGGATAAAGGAAAATAGCCTGGGCTGACAAATACCTTGGCTGCCCTGGTCTGAAATTTCTGAAATGTCTTTTTGAGTTAAAGTTCATTATTTTTTACTGTCTCAAAGCCATTTAGTTTCTGACTAAACTATGTGGAGGAAAAAAACTTTAAATGATTCAACATATGTCACATAGAACTACTGAGCCCTGCCGTTCTTTTTTAAAGACAATCCCCATGAGAGTTCTATTTTTGGTTCGAGCAGATTTTCATTTCAGCCAAAGCTAGCTGGGATGATACTTTTCCCTTCTTTTCTATTCAGCGTGGGAGCCAGTTGGGATTCTTTAAAAGGCCTGCTGTGTTGCTGAGTGTCCTAGAAGAATGCAGCATTGCAGCGGCTCTGGCTGAACCAATAAATCATGACCTGGAAACACCAGCCATTGTGCCCTCCTGTTTATCACAAACAAAAGGAAATGCAGTTCTTTTTCTTTTGTGGCAATGTAGCACCAAGGGATTATAATAAAAGGTGGCAGAATTAAAAGCTGAAAGCTAGGTATTTTTCTAGTTTGAGTTACAATGTTACTTTGAGATTATAAATTTCATTACAGTCATTCCTAGTACTCAGCCAAATCTGATTGCAGAAGCTTAAGAAGACTAAACACCCCTGCCCCTTTGCTGTGGTGGAGACTTTTGACTAGTTCTTGCCAGGGGATGGAAATATGTACAACGTCAAGCTAAGCCGTGAAAAGCCCACACACATTTCTTCAGTTTTTCTTCCTTCACTTGATTGAATAGGAACCCACTTGTTTCCAATAGTCCAGCTAATAGTTACAGCATCCTACTGATCTGGAATAACAAGTTGCTGTACAGAGGACCGTTGCCTTGAGGGGTGGAGGTGGCATTGACAATCAGTGGACCTCACATAAGCAAAAAGTAGACCTTTGCTATCTTCACACACTAAAATCTCAAAAAAACTGTTTGCTTTCACAGTTTAATCTACCTACCTTGACTAATAAATACTAAGCAAGATTTACAAGGTCCTAAAATATAACAACCTTAATTCATGCTACAATAATGACTAGACAAAGTAGAGCCTAAAAAAAAAAAAGTGCTTGAGTGGCATGCATTGATCCCCCAAGATCCACTGTGAACTTTACTCATAGGTGAATTCCTGATATGGTTTGGCTGTTTCCCCATCCAAATCTCATCTTGACTTATAATTCCCATAATCCCCATGTCATGGGAGGGACCCAGTGTCAGGTAATTGAATCATGGAGGCAGTTACCCTCATGCTGTTCTCATGATAGCGAGTGAATTGTCATGAGATCTGATGGTTTTATAAGGGGATTTTGCCCCTTTGCTCAGCACTTCTTCTGCCACCATGTGAAGAAGGACATGTTTGCTTCCCCTTCCACCATTATTGTAAGTTTCCTGAGGCCTCCCCAGCCCTGGTGGAACTGTGAGTAAATTAAACCTCTTTTCTTTATAAATCACCTAGCTTTGAGCAGTGTGAGAATGGACTAATACAGTAAATTGGTACAGGGTAATGAGACATTGCTGTAAAGATACCCAGAAATATGGAAGCAACTTTAGAACTAGGTAAGAGGCAGAGGTTAGAACAGTTTGGAGTGCTCAGAAAAAGACAGAAAAATGTGGAAAAGTTTGGAACTTCCTAGAGACTTGTTGAATGGCTTTGAGTAAAATGCTGATCGTGACATGAACAACCAAGTCCAGACTGAGGTGGTCTCAGATGGAGATTAGGAACTTGTTGGGAACTGGAATAAAGGTGATTCTTGCTATGCTGACAAAGAGACTGGTGGCATTTTGCCTCTGCCCTAGAGATCTGTGGAACTTTGAAGTTGAGAGAGATGATTTAGGATATCTGGCTGAGGAAATTTCTAAGTGGCAAAATGTTCAAGAGGAAGCAGAGCATAAAGGTTTTTAAAGTTTGTAGCCTGACAATGAGATAGAAAATAAAAACCCATTTTCTGAGAAGAAATTCAAGCCTACTGCAGAAATTTACATTAGTAACAAGAAGCCAAATATTAATCACCAAGACAATGGAAAAAATGTCTACAAGGCATGTCAGAGACCTTTGCAACAGCCCTTCTCACGTCCAGAGACCTAGGAGGAAAAGAATGGTTCCTGGGCCAACCCCAGGGCTTGCTGATTTGTGAAGCCTTGGAAATTGGTGCACTCTGCATCCTAGCCATGGCTCAAAGGGGCCAATGTAGAGCTAAAGCTGTTGCTTCAGAAGGTGCAAGCCCCAAGCCTTGGCAGCTTGCACATGGTGTTGAGCCTATGGGTGTATAGAAGTCAAGAATTGAGGTTTGGGAACCTCCATTTAGATTTCAGAGGATGTCTAGGCAGAAGTTTGCTACAGAGGCATAGCCCTCCTGGAGAACCTCTGCTAGGACAGTGCAGAAGGGAAATGTGAGGTGCAAGCTCCCACACAGTGTCTCTACTGGGACACTGCCTAGTGGTGTTATGAGAAGAGTAGAACTATCCTCCATACCCCAGAATGGTAGATCCACTGACAGCTTGCACCATGCACCTGGAAAAGCCACACTCGATGCCAGCTCATGAAAGCAGCTGGGAGGGGGAAGGTACTGCAAAGCCACAGGGTCAGTGCTGCCCAAGGTCATGGGAACCCACCTCTTGCATCAGCATGACCTGGATGTGAGACACGAAGTCAAAGGTGATGGTTTTGGAACTTTATGTTATAATGACTGCCCTATTGGATTTTGAACTTGCATGGAGCCTGTAGCCCCTTCGTTTTGGCCAATTACTCCAATTCAAAATGGTTGTGTTTATTCAATGCCTGTACCCCCATTGTATCTAGGAAGTAACTACTTTTTATTTTACAGGCTCATAGATGGAAGGGACTTGCCTTCTCTCAGATGAGACTTTGGACTTGGACTTTTGGACTTGGAATGAATTAATACTTTGAGGGAACTGTTAGAAAGGAATGATTGTATAAGATTTGAAAGGGGCCGGGGTAGAATGATACGGTTTGGCTGTGTCCCCACCCAAATCTCATCTTGAATTATAGTTCCTATAATCCTCACATGTAGTGGGAGGGTCCCAGTGGCACATAATTGACTCATGGGGGTGGTTACTTCCATGATGTTCTCATGATAGTGAGTTCTCATGAGATCTGATGGTTTTATAAGATGCTTTTCTTCCTTTGTGTGGCACTTCTTCTTGTCAACCATGTGAAGAAGGATATGTTTGCTTTTCCTTCTGCCATGGTTGAAAGTATCCTGAGGTCTTCCCAGTCCTGTGGAACAGTGGGTCAATTACACTTCTTTCCTTTATAAATTATCTGGTTTTGAGCAGTTCTTTATAGCAGTGTAAGAATGAACTAATACAACCCCTCAGAATCTCATTTAGAATCTAATAATTCCTATTTTAGATACAATTCAAATATAGTTTCTTCTCACTAGATCAAAACAGAAAGTTCACAAGGAGAGTATTCAGTGGGACAATTGCAGCAATAAAGACAGATGACAGTTTATCAGCTTAGATGTTTCTGCTGCAGTCTTGTTCCTGAAACAGTTGAATTTGTAAGTTTCCATTTTTAATGTCTGATTTTCTGAAATGTCATTTAGTTTGTATGCTGAAGATGATTGTTCAAAGTCTTCTCCATGACCCAGACCACCTTGCAATACCAATCATTTACTAGAGAGAATACCACAGGAAAACTATCAGAAATGTGGCATTTGACATGGGGACAACATAAGTGCATTAGCTTGAACATACATGTCTTACCACTGGCTCACAGCACAGGATCTGAGCATAGTCACAAAACACATAAAAGGATGTAAGCCATCAAGAAATCAACTTTTCACTAACCAGAAACAGTGTGATTTACAGGAGGTACTTCATTATATACACACATGTAGCCCTGTTTAGTATAACACGCTTCAGTCATATTTGCCTCATTCTCTTTGGAGACTTTTATCTATGGCTAAGTCTATTTGTAATTGGTAATACCAGGTTTATAGTACATAGACCTTTCATTAGCATCTTCTCCTGCACTCTCAACTACTGTTTATGAAAAGTAAAATTAAAAGATGGTGCCTGAAGCAGATTTGATGAAGGCTAGCAGATCACTTTCTGTTATAATCATCAGATATTTATAACCCACCTCTAAGTATTCATAATCCATATCTACTTACTAATCAAATCCTCTGGCTTACTGTGCATCATCTGTCAGTTATCCACGTCTGAAGCCAAGCAAGGAGAGAGTGACTAATAAGATAAAATATGGTCAACTTAATTTTCTAACCATTTTTTCTTAATTGTCTTTCTTACAAAAAGTGTCTTGGAATTTAAGAAAATGAGTACCTTGTTTTCTTAGCCAGCCTGTCTTCTAGAATTGCATCTGGAAATTTCTTGCCTGTGAGCACTGGATAACATTATGTTTAGCAACCAGGAGTTTGGAGTGATGCTGAAAAGAGGATAAATGAGGATGACGTATGCCAGATAACAAAGTGTAACCTAAAGGATGTCCCTGTTTCTTCATGAGATGTGATTACGTGTCCTTGGTGAAGAGCTCATATTGAATGAGGAAACTTTCACAGGGAAATAATTTAATACCTTCACAAATTAGATATAGTCAAGGACCCCTCATTTCACTTTTCACAGCCACAGGAACAATCAGCTCTGCAGCAGTCATTTACAAAGTGGACTGTCAGACAGCCATTTGTAAACACTGTTAAGAATAATGAATTTGTGGACAGGGGTCTCATCTCAGTTGTACCCCTCTCTATCACTTCAAGCAAATGGTCAGGCTGGAATGATGGGACTCCGTTGTAAGAGGGCTTTAAAGTGGACCTGTGGGTGCCACTGGAAACAATGCTGTAATGTTACAAAGGAAGATTCATCTGGTTTAATTACAAATATAACTGTAATTCAGGACTTACTTTAACCATCTCCATTCAACTTTAAATAATGACTTGTAAAATAAAAAATAAATGAAGCAAGTAAGATGCAATTCCGTGTGACTTATGTTTACCAAGGAAATTTTCTTTTTTCTTTGGAAAATGTGGAGCTAAAACAAGGCACGTTTATCCTTCAGTAATTGAGGGCATGAGCATCTGTGTCTTGCAAGCTCCAGGATGCACATATTTGATTGAAGGATAAGCATTTGTTTCCATTTGAAGAACTTTTTCCTAATGTGTAACAATTAACAATTATTAAAAGTAATTACTATACCCCATAGGAAAGAGTTGTCTTCTTAATTTCTGAATCCCATGAAGTTCAATACTTGCATTTTGTCTTTCAAAAGCTTTAAAAATAGAAGTTGGTAGACCTATATAGTCATGCACCAAATGATTTTGCAAATGATTCAAGCCTTCTATCCTATCCCTTTCTTGCACGTGCATGCACCACACACACACACACACATTCAGACATCTTGCTTAGGTGTTGTGGTAATATACATTGGAATCACTTAAGCAGGAAAGAATTAATAGATTCTCAACAGTATTTCGCCATTGAGACACCAACTACTCCTCTATGCTAACCTGCCTCTTAATTGCTGTGGTTTCCTAACAAAAGCCTACCATGCTGGAATAGTGCTGTATTCTAGAATATCTTTCCTGTTCCTATAACTTTTACCAGGAAATAACACACTCAGTATTATATCTATAGGAGCAGGAATTGCAGATAACTTAAAACTAATTCTTTCCCACAGCTATTTATTTATGTAACATTTTCAACACGTATCACTGCAACTTGTGTCAGCCACCACCACTGCTGGCTGCTGCCACCAAGGCTGAAGCATGAACTATTGGCAATGACCCACACCTTCAGCAGAGGGGCTGCTGAGCATTTAGAAGCATCCTGAGGATAGACTCCCATACCCACAGCCAAAGTGTGTTGTTCCCAGCCACCAGCCTACACCTGCTGCCACTGAAAGCAACCCTGACCTCCCCAATAGCAAGGCCACAGCACAGTCACTGCCATCCCCACTGAGCACTCTGCTGAGGTGGTGGGGATCACCCTACCCCTGTCCACCACAGCCAGTGCCGACATGCACAGCTTTGGGTATAGGGGGTGCCTGAGACAGGCCCACTCATTCTGATTTTACCCCTCTAGTGCCCAAGCATACCATTTGGCATCCTAGAGATTGCACTGCTCCATCCACCACTGGTTTATCCCTGAGCACTCCTGTTAGGGGCCAGAGGATGGTTCCATTTAAGTTGTCACTACTCCCATAGCTGGCACCCACATCAAATCAAGTATATTTGATTGAGGAATCTGTATTTCCTTACATTTGAAGAACTTCCTCCCACCAAGGCACACACACACCTCCAACTGAGGTCTGGGAACTGGCCTGCCCAGCCCCTTGTAGATACCACCAATGTTAGCATAAACTGCTTGGGAGCTAGAGGGTTTTCCTTCCACTGCTACTGACATTGTTTCCTAGCAGCCGAGGATCCTCCCAAACCCCAGCCATCGACTGCTATTGCCAACACTGGAGCAGGAAGGCCTGAGATTTGGCCTTTCAGGACCCACTAACACTGGTGTTAGCATATGCTGCTTGAAGGCCCAAAGACAGGCATACTTAGCCCACTGCTTCCACCACTGGGGCCCAAGAACTGGCCCACATGGCATCCCCATCCCAAATAAAACTTCACTACAGCCTCTATTAGCAACCATACTCTAAGCCACAAAGGAAATCACAGATACCACTAATACTATTTACAGCAAAAGAAATTGTATGGAGACTACAGTACTCAAGCACTCAGAATCAAAGCCAAAGTGACCTAACCAAACAACACCATAGAGACATCTTCAGTGGGAAAAAAATGTAATATATGAAAGCAAAAACAAAAATTTGGAAGAAGTGGCTGTTACACCATATGTACAGATATCAAAGTAAGGCACAAAAAAACTTGAAAAGGCAGGAAATTATGACACCTCCCCAAAAATACAAATTCTTCAACAACAGATGCTAATGAAAAGAAACTTAGGAAATTCCAGAAAAAAATTTATAATAGTGACATTAAAGAAGCTCAGTGAGATACAAGAGAACACAGATAAACAATACAAAGAAATCAGAAAAACAATTGAAGATATAAATGAGAAATTCACCAGAGCTATGTAAAAGAATGAAACAGAAAAACTGGAATTGAAGAATTCATTCAATAAAATGAAAAGTACATGTGAGAACTTCAACAGTAGACTAGACCAAGCAGAAGAAAAAATTTCAGAACTTGAAGATAGGTCTTTTCAAAAATGCAGTCAGACAAAAATAAATAAAAAGTAATTAAAAAATGAACGAAGCCTACATTACATATGGGACACCATAAAAAGACCAAACATTCACTATTTGGTGCCCTGTAAAGTGCAGAGAAAACCAAAAAGGGTCAAAAAACCTATTTAACAAAATAATCACTAAGAACTTCCCAAATCTATCAAGAAATTTAGACATCCAGATATAGGAAAGCTCAGAGATCTCTAAATAGATACAATTCAACAAATCTTCTCTATGGCCCATGATAGTCAACCAGTCAAAAGTCAAAGGCTAACACAGAATTCTAAAAACAAGAAGAGAAAAGCATGTAGTCATTACTGAGTGAACCCGCATCAAACTAACTTCTGATTTCTCAGAAGAAGCTTTATAGGTCAACAGACAATGAGATGATATATTTAAAGTGCTGAAAGGAAAAGGAAACTGTCAATGAGGGTTACTATACCCAGCAAGGTTATTATTTATAAATTAAGAAGAAATTAAGCCTTTCCCAAATGAGCAAAACCTCAGGAAATTCATCACAACTTGAGTGGTCCTACAAGAGGTGATTAAGAAAGTTCTACACCTGGAATTGAAAAGAATAATGAAAGACTCAAGACCACTGTTCTTTATAATCTAATATCCCTTGCCATCCTAGAAGTTCTGACCTTGAACTCTTCTACATGTTAGGCTGTTTCCCTGAAGTGAGGGTCTGTGAATGGACATCAGGTGACTGGTGAACACCCCAAATTCCCTGAAACCGTGTGTGTGTGTGTGTGTGTGTCTACACATTTTCTTTGACAAGAAGGTCTTTAGCCTCCATCAGAATATCAGTTTAGATCTGTAACACTGACCCTTAAAAAGGTAAGGAAGACTGTGTATAGCAAGCATTCCTTCTATAGTCTGCACCCAGCTCCATGATACATGTATTCTTTCCATCCTTTCAAAGTCTGTAAAGAGATTGTAGGCAAAGCCCATCTTGATTTCTCTCCATCTTCTATTTCTTCTCTTCACTTTCTCCTTCCCCTTGAAGCATCCTTGTCCTCTGAATTATGTCCAGGTAATTTCTGGTGAAATTATTATCTCAAACGTATTAAAAGCAGGATGTAATGATATTTTGTCTCTCACAACATTATTTTGTTCTACATTTAAAACACCCAAAAAGAGTAAGGCTTCAGCCAAAAACTAATTCTGATAAGAGTTTCAGACACTATGGTCCCTGGATTTAAATCACTTATGAGTCTCTCCCAGCGCCTCTGTAATCCCACCTCCAAGTGATGATCTGAGGCTGCCTACAGGTGTGGCTGATCCACCTAATTCATCTAATCCTATTGAATTAGAAATGTGTCCTTTGGAGAGATCCAAGATGGCCGCGTAGCAGCAGCTCAGGATTGTAGCTCCCAGTGAAAGCGCAGAGAGCGAGTGGATGCCGAAATTGCAGACGAATTTTTGATGCCCACAGACTGGGAGATTCCCGGCAGAGGAGCCACACGGGTCGCCAGCGCAATTCTTTTGGCCGTCGAGGCGCTTCTCAGTGCGGCGTGTACGGGACTGGTTGCCCTTTTAATCGGGCTCGGCTGGTCCCATCCCCACAAGGAGAACAGCAATTGGAAGCGCTG
>CAUYQU010052635.1:0-44087 GCA_963574635.1 Cheracebus regulus
TTTGCTTTGGGTTAGAATATGTTGTTTTTAGCTAAGAGAAGTTTGTTATTACCAACCTTCTGAAGCCTGCTTCTGTCAATTCATCAGACTCATTCTCCATCCACCTTTGTTCCCTTGCTGGTGAGGAGTTGTGATCCCTTGGAGGACAGGCATTCTGGTTTTTGGTGTTTTCATCCTTTTTACACTGGTTTCTTCCCATCTTTGTGGATTTATCTACCTGTGGTCTTTGTAGTTGGTGACTTTCAGATGCGGTCTCTTAGTGGACGTCCTTTTTGTTGATGTTGAGGCTACTTCTTCCTGTTTATTAGGTTTTCCTCTAATAATCAGGCCACTTTGCTGCAGGACTCCTGGAGGTCCACTCCAGACCCTGCTTGCCTGGGAATCACCCATCGGGGCTGCAGAACAGTAAAGGTTGCTGCCATTTTCTTCTTCTGTTATCTTTGTCCCAGAAGCGTACCTGCCAGATGTCAGCCAGAGCTCTCCTTTATGAAGTGCCTCTTTGGATATACAGGGGTCAGGGAGCTGCTTGAGGGACAGTCTGTCACTTATCAGAGCTCAAGTGCTGTGCTGGGAGCTCCATTGCTCTGTTCAGGGCTGCTGGGTAGGTATGTTTCAGTCTGCTGCAGTGGAACTCATAACCATCTCTTTTCCCAGGTGCTCTGTCCTGGGAAGGTGGGGCTTCATTTACAAGTTCCTGACATGCTGCTGCCTTTTTTCAGAGATGCCCTGCCCAGCAAGGAAGTAGTCTAGTCACAGTCTGCCAGCAGAGGCATTGCTGAGCTGCTGTGGGCTCTGCCCAGCTGCTGTGTGAACTTCCTTGCAGTTCTGTCTACAGAAGTACAGTTACAACTGCCTCGGTAATGGTGGTCTGCCTCAATAATGGTGGACTCCCTTGGTAATGGCAGACAGCCTTGGTAGTGGTGGACTGCCTCAGTAATGGTGGACGCCCTTTCCCCCACAGAGCTGGACCATCCCGGGTTCAGCTGTGCTTGCTGCAAAACTTTCAATCCAGAGCGTTTCAGATTGCTGGTATTTGTGGGGGTGAGACCCACTGAGACGGCCACCCAGATTTGTGTGAATTTTTGTGTGGAAACTCATGGCACCAGCTGAAATAGCTGTGCTGGAAACTCATGGCACTTTTTGGCCTGGGAATCTCCTGGTCTGTGGGCCATAAAAACTGTAGAAGAAGCACAGTATCTGAACTGGAGTGCTAGAGTGGATGGAAAAGCCCCCAATGGTCTCCATTGGGTAGGGAGGGAGCTCCTCCGGGGATTACACTTCCCGGGTGGGGCAGTGCCCTACCCTGCCTTGACTCACCCTTCTTGGGCTACACCCACTGTGCAAACAGTCCCATTGAGATACACATGGCACCTCATTTGGAAATATGGTAATCACTCACTCTCTGCATTGCTCTCACTGGGAACTGCACTCCAGAGCTGTTCCTATTGGGCCACCTTGGATTCCTTTCTCAGATAGTTTGATTTTTTTTTTTTTTTTTTTGAGACATAGTCTCCCTCTGTCGCCAGGCGCCAGGCTGGAGTGCAGTGGCATGATCTTGGCTCACTGCAACCTCCACCTCCCAGGTTCAAGCAATTCTCCTGCCTCAGCCTCCCAAGTAGCTGGGACTACAGGCACATACCACCACACCTAGCTAATTTTTGTATTTTTTTAGTAGAGATGGGGTTTCACCATGTTGGCCAGGATGGTCTCGATCTCTTGACCTCGTGATCCACCAGCCTCAGCCTCCCAAAGTGCTGGGATTACAGGTGTGAGCCACTGCGCCCAGCCAGGTAGTTTGAGTTTTAAAGGCCAAGCCTCCCCAGACTCTAAAGGGCACTGGGACAAACCATACCAAAGGAGGGTATCACATGTTAGCCAGGCCCCCTGCTTAGGACCGCAGCATAGAAGCCTGGATACATGCAATGCCATTCCACTTTCCATTCAACAGTAAACTCCAGATTCCAAACAATGTTGGGCCCAAACAGCATTGCAACTGGGAGAGAAAATTCTAAGGAGGGTTAAAAGTAGACCTCAGAACCTCTGTGGAGAGCATCCTCTTTGAGGTGACTGGGGTCCACAGAACCCACACAGCATCTTTGTGTGGGGTCCAATCTTAGAGTTCCAGACATCTCTGGCCTTAGGTGGGTGCCACACACAGGTTTTTCCCTCCAAAACCTACTGTGAATTTTATAAGAATCACCATGAACTATAATGAGAACTGGATACCAGGTGGACCTTTTTGTTCCTTAGCCAGTTGAGTATGATAAGTAAAGAATTTAGTCTGGGTGTGGTGGCTCACGCCTGTAATCCCAGCACTTTGGGAGGTGGGTGGATCACGTGATCAGGAGATAGAGACCATCCTGGCCAACACGGTGAAACCTCGTCTCTACTAAAAATACAAAAATTAGTTGGGCATGGTGGAGGAAGAATTGCATGAACCCAGGAGGAGGAGGTTGCAGTGAGCCAAGATCTCACCACTGCACTCCAGCCTGGAGACAGAGTGAGACTCTGTCTTAAAAAAAGAAAATAATTTAGCATAAGTAAAGAAAGTTTATGTCCCATGAAACATGTGAGTTTGCTCTGAGCTGTGCTGCATGTAGGGATCAGGGACCACACTTGGAAAAAATTAAAAAAAAAAAAAATTCCTCCCACTTCAGGGCAGGGCAATTATTCTCATTCATTCTTAGGACTTCAGGCAGTACTAGGGAGTGAACTCAGCCAATTGCTTTCCATTTCCAAGGAGGTACTAGAAAACAGCTGCTGAAAGACTGAAAAAGAAAGAGAGAGGAGAAAAAAGTGAAAAAGCCCCAGCTCCCTTAAGCAAATCAGGAGCTGGCAATCAGGCATCTCAACATGGAAACCCCTTCGTTTTGGCCAGAAACCTGCAGTTGCTGCCATGTTTATGCGCTGTCCACCAAGGGCCCCAAGTTGGAAAGGAAAAGAGAGAGAGAGAGCCTCTGTGTGAAGCAGAAAGGAAAGGGAGAAAAATGAGTCCCTAACTTTGGGCTTACCTCTTCCTCCTGGCTGGCTCACCAAAATATATGTTACTGGTAGAAAGTGTCCAGGTTCTTGGAGTCTTGAAGAAAGAACTGGACAAAACACACAAACAAAGCCAGGAAGGAATGAAGGGTTTTACTGAAGATGAAAGGACACTCCACAGTGTAGGAGCGGGCCCGAGCATAGGGGCTCAAAGGCCCCATTACAGAGTTTGTTTGAGTTTCAGTACTTCCTAGAGGATTCCATTGGTTACTTGGTGTACACCCCATGTACATGGAGAGGATGAAAGAAAGTTACAAAGTCATTTTCAATGTATGCCCTATGGAGCAGGTATTTCCTGTTATAGCTGAAGTGTGAATTGGCCTTGTATTCTGTGCCTCCGCACCCTTCTTTCCTGCCTGGTTAGGACAGCTCTGTTATTGCAGCTAGGCAGGGACTTCCTGCCCAGCCCTCACTGAGGTGTAAATGCTGCAGCTTCCTTCCCACCTCACAGATGAGCAAAGGCAGGCTCAGAAACATTGAGAGACATGCCTGAATCCACACTGTAAAGTTTTTGCAACACAATAGCTTAAACATTAAAAGTATCCATTTAAAACAATCACCATTTTTTATGTCAACAATAAGGGGGATTTGCATAAAGGAGACAGATGTTCTTTGTACTAGTTTTCTGGTTGTAATTTTTGTTAGCTTTTTGACATGATCTCCAAATTAAAGTTTACCAAAAATGTGATCATGTTTTGACTCCCAGTAAAGCCAGTCCTTGGGTTCCATGATTTTCATGCATTATCTGCCATTCTCCTATGGCCTGCACATGTCTATCAGTCCACTCTGCAAATGGGGAAACTGAGGCTCAGTGTAGGTGGGCACCCTGCCACAAGTCCTGATGGAACTGGTTAGGCGTCTGCACCCAGGTGCCTGTGCCTCCTAAGCCCATATTCTTTCCATCACCTCGAGCAACCTCTGTAGTCAGTCCTCAAATATCTGTTCTTTAGGGTTTAAAGCAAGTGTTCACAATTTGGGACTTAGTTGTCCTGTGTCCCAAGAGTTGGAAACCTCTCCCTGTCTGGTACTTTCCACCCTTCAAAAGTCAGCTCAGCCTCTCTCTTCAGAAACAAGATCTGAAGTCCTTGTAATCCAGCAAAGAGATGGAGGAGGTGGGTAAGGTGGAGGGGTGGGCAAAGAGGAGGGCTCAGTGGCTTCACTGATGACAAAGAGATCCCTGGAGGCTCCCTGAAGAGACCAAAGCCCAGGACTGAAGGCTGGAAACCTTCCAGAAGCGGAACCAGAGCCAACAATAGAGGAGTAGCAATTAAAACTCCACAGGCCTGGGCCCAAGGGCCGGTGCCTCCCAGCGCCTTGTGCACGCCTGGGGATGTCCTGCCTGGGGAGGTGGCTCAGCACAGCCCAGGGGCAGGGCTGCAGTGACCTGTGGGGAAAACCCAGAGCAGAGGTGGGGCCACACTCCACCACTTTCCCACCCAGCTGGGAACCGGCAGACCGCTCCAGGCACCACGCTTCCTGCAGGGCAATGCAGGCACCAAGAGAAGAACCCCAGGGGTGGACACGTGTCACTCATTTTAAAGCTCTGAACAGAGGTGGTTGTGTAATCTCCTGTTGAAGCTGGATTATCTCTGCTTCTGCTAATAAAAGTTGTCATTTATGGAGAGCTTATACCAGCCACCTTTTATCGAAGGGAATGTGATGTTCCTCATGTTGAAGGTGAGGCTCAGGTCATCTAAATAATTTTCTCAAATCATGTGGCTAGCAGGAACAGAAGCTATTGCTTACACACAAATCTCCTTGATGCCAAATTTCATGCTTCTGGCCACTGCTGGCATCAGTCTCCACATGTGCTACAGCCTACGTGGCTGGGCGTCCAGCCCCCCATGAGTTGAGTCCTCATCCTAATCTATCCCTTAAGGGCTGTGCACTCATCTGGCCACTCCCGTTCTCTTGAAAGGCTTTGCTGATTGATTCACATTCCCCTGGTTCCCCATGTTTTGGCAGCTCCTCTCCCCTCCTCACCCTCTGGGTGCTGGATGCCCAGGGCTCCCTCTGGGCCTTCTTTCCATCCCAGTCCTCACTCCCTGCCTTGGTGCTCTGGCTTACTCAGACCCATAGGTCTGCAGACCCCCTCCCCCAGCCTCCCTCTCCAGCCTGGACTCAAGACTGGAATCTGCCAGGACATCTTATAACATCTCAGACCTCTTTTGCAGGCTGGAGTGCAGTGGCATGATCACAGCTCACTGCAACCTCTGCTTCCCAGAGATTGTACTTGTATTTTTAGTAGAGACGAGGTTCCACCACGTTGGCCAGGCTGGTCTTGAACTCCTGACCTCAAGTGATCCACCTGCCTTGGCCTCCCAAAGTGTTGGGATTTCAGGCGTGAGCCACCACACCCAGCCTCTGACCTCCTATAGTATCTCAGACCTTGTGTGCTCAAGCCAGAAGTCTCCACTTTATTGCTATGCCAGTCTTTCCCACCGCAGTTAACAGCATCAACCTTTACTCAGATGCCCACACTCCACGCCTAGGACATGCCCTTAATTTCTACTTTTTCTTCACCTGATTCTTCCAGCCAGGGAACCAGCAAGCTGTTGGGCCTCTGTCTTCCAAACATACCCTGACTCTGTCCACTTCTCCCACGGCTTCTTCACCACCCAGTCAGGCTTCAGCCTTGCAGCCAGGACCCCTTGTTGCCTATAAGCCCTTCTCTATGGGGCACTGGCATGGGGCACTGGCATGCAGCTCTGTGAAATGCACTCCCGGATCCTCCCCTCCCATGGTTTCCACCCTCTGAGAAACATCCAGACCGTCCCCTTTGGCCCAGGACCCTGCCGAGTCTGCACAGCCATATCCTGCCTCGTCTCCCAGGGCGCTGTCTGCTGCTGCCTCTGTGGCCTTCCTGGAAACTTTAAACTATGTCTCAAACTGAGATCCCTGGAGGAGCGTCATCAGCATCCCCTGGGACCTTGCTAGAAATGCAAATTCTTGGATCTCATCCCAGACCTGTTGCCTCAGAAATTCTGGGGATGTGCCTGGCAACGCGCATTTGACAGTGTTAAACGGACTCAATTATTTCCCCCAAAATTCATACGCTGAAGCCCTAAGCCCAGTGTGACTGTGTTGGAGATAGATCTTTAAAGAGGTAATTACAGTTAAATGATGTCATTAGGGTGAGTCCTAATCTGGTAGCACTGTGTCCTTATTAAAAACAAGGAGGACACAGACACACATGGAGGGAAGGCCACATGAGGCCACAGGGAGAAAATGGCCACCTGCAAGCCAAGGAGTGAGGCTTCAGGAGAAACCCCCTGCTTATACCTTGATCTTGGACATCCAGCCTCCAGGACCAGAAGAAAGTGCATTCCTGTTGTTTCAGCCACCCCATCTGTGTCTTTGTCACCATGGCCTGAGCAGGCTAAGATTGGGTGGGTTTGGGAAGCTCTGCCCTAGCACGCCAAGCTGGCTCCCACCTGGGTGGGCATCTTCACTGGAGCTTTGCATCTGCTGGATGCAGCTGTCCTCGCTCTCCTATGGCTGGCTTCTCTGCAGAGGCATGCACTAGGATGTCGTCTCCTTAGAAGGCCTTTCCCTGATGTCTCAGGACAGTGGCCCTGCTATGGCCCCCCTCAGGCCCCCACCTCCCCTGCTCTCCAGGGATGGTCCCGTGTTCCCTCTGGCAGGCAGACTATCACTATGGGTCCTCTTGCTTCTTTGTGGCCATGTGTTTGCCCGGTGTATCCTGCACACTATGACATGAGATCCTTAAAAGCAGGATTATCATTTCTTGTTCAACATTTAATTCCAGCACCAAAGATAGTTCCTTCAATAGACAGTAAGAGCTTGATAGTTGGTGGATGGACAGGAAATCTCCCTCTTGATATAACAGAGATGGGAAAGGTCAGGGAGGCCTGGGAGGACATTTGGAATGGCTTCTAGCCTTGGACACCCAGATGCCACACACACTTTCAAGGTCCCAACCTACAAGGGCAGGATCCAGCAGTCGATCTGCAGCTGGACTCCCAGGATCCAGATCTGGGCTCGGCACCAACCAGTCTTGTGACCTCAGGTATGTGACCTTGACTCTCTAATAACAGGAAATGGTTCTGTTGCTGTTACCATGATGATGATGATGATTAAAGCACAGAAAGAAAATCCAAATGCTGTGAATTCTTGTTCCTCTGAGTGTCTGAGCAAGTGAGGATCAGAGGAGGACTATGGAAGGAACCCCTTCTTTGATAAAAATTTTGTGGCCCTTCCTCTGAAAGCCACTCCAGACCCCACGAGTCCTGGCTGTCATGCTGCATAGCGCAGGCGTGGCATCCACACTGCACCTGTGTGGCCCTCCTTGGGCTTGCAGACCACTTGCCAGAGCCCTAACTTGCAGCACTGAGTCCTAGGGCCACGGACACTGGGAGTCGCTTCTGCATGCAAGGACCACCTTAGCGATCATGAGCCTGGGGAAACGTCTCTGCTGTCAGGTCTTCCACCTCTGCAGAAAGGATTCAGCCATGCAACCTTGACAGGAAAATCATGACTTCCAAATTACATCTGAGAATTCCTTCCCTTTCTAGAGGTTGATGTCTCTCAGATCTCTTGAGGTTCCTTTATTGAGTACATTGCCTAACTCAGCAGCCTGCAGGATGGGAAGAAGGAGAAGCTGAGGTCTCACTCCCACAGGTGACTCCAGAAGTGCAGAGCAGGGCAGGGGCAGCCTGGATGAGGAACGGCACAGGGCCCTGCTGGGGTCGGGGTTCCTTTTGGCCTGGCAGCAGAGGTGGCTGTCCCAATACTAGCTCATTTCTTCTTGTGGCACCAACTTCCCCGTTCTGGAGAACTCAAGGTGAGAATAAACATGTAGTGAGAATATGTGAATGACTGATTTTTTTATTTCCATGAACTTTTTGGCTCCAGACTGCTTACTGACTGCTTCATATTGCTATCATCTTTAGTCTTTCTGGCTGGATTTTGTCATTTTAAAATATGAGATGATAAACCATTACAATTGATTTTCATTTTGGTTAAATTTGGAGTGATATGGTCCTATCAGTGAGGACTAAATTTGTAATGTAGGCTGGCATAAAACTCAGCCAACTGCTATTTCTGGGAGAGTAACAGAAAGTATTTCTCCCCTTAGTAAGAGAGTTCTATGGCTAATGCATCACCTACATACTCTTGTTCATGTCACACCTGACTGTCCCCTGAAAATACATCTTCTTAGCTAAATATGGTCTCCTGGATGAACCGCTGTAGGCTCATTGATAGATGCATGGATGGATGGATAGATGGATGCATGGATGGATGGATGGATGGAAATTTTAAAGGATAATGTTGCTTGGAGGATAAATTCACACATGAGCTGCAGAAGTCAAATAAGATTCAAAGTGTTCTGAGTTCTTGTCAAGTGAGACTTTTCCCACTAAAAGTGCACTTGAAGAATGAACAGAATTTGCAGAGCAACAGTTTGTACTCTGGATGCCGTATGTATAATGGGGCAAAAGGAAACAATGCCTGTTCCCAACAGGACAGAGTTCCAGTGAAAAGACATTCTACTTTCTATTCAAAGACATGTTTTAAAGCTCCAAAATGGGTAAATCCACATTTCATATGCCTGGATGGTTTCTGATATCATAAGTTTATGTCTGCAAGAAGCTAGTATCGGCTGACAGAGAAAGCAGTGTCTGGAAAACATCCTTGCACAAAGGGGTGTCTTATGACCTAGGGCTCTTCTTTTGAGTTTCAGAGAAAAAATAAATTATCTCCCCTAAGCCTTATTGAATATTATGTCTTTTTAAGATTTTTCAGTCTGAAAGCTTAGTATTAGTAACTACTATATGGCAGAAATTCTGCTAAATACTGTCCCTGAAATGTGAGTACAATGAATTATTCCCATTTTACAGATGAGGAGAGGAAGGTTTAAGGAAGACTCCAATGTAGATCTATTTCCAAAACTTGTGCTCTTAACAGCAAGCTCTACAGAAGGTATCACTTTTTCCTGCCTTAACTGTGGCAGCCCCAGTTACTTATACTAACCCTATCACTCACAGCAATTAAAAAACCCTAATGAAATATGTGTGAATCCTCTTAGAAGCAGGGAGGAGCTAGTCCATAGTGAAGAATTGCCAAACCTGAAAAGCAGTCTGAAGGCATTTCCCACACAGCGATTTGAACATTTGTTCCGGAAGGTCTCATGGAACACAGGTACAGACATCAAAGTCCAAGACTCACACCAGGTAAAAAGTCCAACAGATTTCCCGCACTGAGCCAGGACCTCAGGACGTGGCCCCGAGGTTGGGGGTGAACCAGAAGAGGGCCAGGCCTTCAGGAAGTATAATCCCTCTCAAAATAAAAAATGCAAAACTCAATTTAAAACTCAGCGGAGAGGTCTAACAGATTAGACACAGCTAAAGACAGAATTTATGATCTGGTGAGGAAGAGAATGCAGAGACATGATCTCTGTATGCTTCATTTCCAAACGAGAGAGAGGGAGGGAGAGAGAAAGAGAAAAGAGATTGGGATGAGTAGAAAGAACTCACAAACATCTACTCAGAGTCCCAGCAGGAAGGGAGAGGAAATAAGGCTGAACAAATATTTAAAGAGGTAATGGCCGAGACATTTCCTGAGCCACTGAAAGGCATTGTTGTAGTCCGCTCAGGCTGCCATAACGAATTATCACAAGCTTGGTGGCTTAAAACAACAGAGATGTCTTATCTCACATTTCTGGGGGCTGAAGTCCACACTCGAGGGGCCAGCAGGGCTGCACTCTGAAGGGTCTAGAGAAGGACCCATCCAGACCTCTTCCAGCTTCCGATGGCTCCCGGCAATTCCTTTTCTTATTGCTTCCTCTCAGATCCAAGTCTTTCCTCCCACATTTAACTCTAAGCACCAAGGAGAAACCAGGACATGCCTTCAATGCTTTGCTTAGAAATCGGCTTAGCTGAAAGTCCATGGTCGTCAATGACAAGCTTTAGTTTTCCTAAAAGGTTGAGGGCTCACTGAAAGATGATCTCATCTTAACTAATGACAGCTGCAAAGACCCTATTTTCAAATAAGGTCGTGAACGCTGACGTTCCAGGCAGACATGTATTTTGGTGGGGGAACACCATTCTACCCAGCGTAAACCTGAATCCACCCATTTCAGAGGCCCAGTGCATCCCTAGAAGGAGAATTAAGGAAGTCCACACCTCGACAAATCACAGTGCAACTGCACAAGACCAGAGATAAAGTGTCTCAGAAGCCAGCCGTGAGAGAAAGAGGTCAGAAGTCATCAAATGAAGTGTGAAGTTTTTGCAGACATGCCAAGCATGATCGAAAATGTCCAATCATAACATGTACCAAGTTTTTGACAGCTTGAGGCGAAAAAAAAAATGCTCTGGGGTTCAGAGAGCAGAAAGGAGGGTGGTTGTGACCCTGTGAATCCTTGAACAAACTGGAAGCCCTTTGTCAACTAATTTGTAAAGTACAGAGTTGGGCAAAATCGTCTCACATTACCTAAAGCTCAAAGTCCTACCATCACTCCTAGAATGACTATTGCGCAACTACTGGTGCCAGGCGCGATAAGGATGAGGAGCAGGGCGTGCTATTCCCTCCCACTTGACAAGAGAAAAGGCTGAAATGTGCATGGTCAAAGTTTAAAAATACTAAGAAATACAGTCCCTCAAGGTGCACCTGTGCCCTGTGTTGTCTGCATGTAACTTGGTGCATGCACTCTTTCATGGGTTCTAGACTCTTAGACTATAGCGACCGTTCATTGAATTTTTTCCTCTCTCCGTCTTCTGACCTCCCTCTGGAGAAAGATCTGAGGTGTTTGGCTCAGGAGGGTGGACGCCCCACTGCTTGGTGCTGTCATGGTAGTGAGTCCTCTGGAGATCTGGTTAAGTGCGTGGCATCTCCCCACTCGCTCTCTCTCTTGCTCTTCCTTCGCCACGTGAGGTGCCTCCTCCCCCTTCACCTTCTGCTGTGAGTAGAATCTCCCTGAGGCCTCCCCAGAAGCCGAGCAGATGCCCCTGCTATGCTTCCCGTAAGCCTGCAGAACCATCAGCTAATGAAACCTCTTATAAATGACCTAGGCTCAAGTTTTTGTTTTTTGAATTTTTTTTTTTCCAGACAGAGTTTTGTTCTTCTCGCCCAGGCTGGAGTGCAATGGTACTATCTTGGTGCACTGCAACCTCTGCCTCCCAGATTCAAGTGATTCTCTTGCCTCAGCCTCCCAAGTAGCTGGGATTACAGGTGCCTGCCACCACATTCGACTAAGTTTTGTATTTTTAGTAGAGATGGGGTTTCATCATGTTGGCCAGGTTGATCTCGAACTCTTGATCTCAGGTGATCCACCGACCTCGGCCTCCCAAAGTGTTAGGATTACAGGCACGAGCCACCATACCCAGACAGGTATTTCTCTATAGCAATGCAAGCACTACCTAACACAACAGCCTTCTACTAAATCCCTTATAACGGTCAAAACTTGTTTATTCATGTACATCTATCTAGAGATAGAAACACAGACTCACATAAACATCCATAAAAAGTCTGGGTGAAAATGAATATGAGAATGAAAACCCATGTGCACCAATAGTCTTCCTGCCATCAAAGTGGTGAAATGTTTTCCTGACCCCTAGTACCCAATACTTACACTATTTTTTTTCTTTGAGATGGAGTCTCACACTGTCACCAGGCTGGAGTGCAAGGGTGCCATCTCAGCTCACTGCAACCTCTGACTCCTGGGTTCAAGCAATTCTCCTGCCTCAGCCTCCCGAGTAGCTGGTATTACAGGAATCCACCACCACATCCAGCTAATTTTTGTGTTTTTAGTAGAGACAAGGTTCCACCATGTTGGCCTGGATGGTCTCAATCTCCTGACCTCGTGATCTACCTGCCTCGGCCTCCCAAAGTGCTGGGATTACAGGCGTGAGTCACCACAGCTGGCCCACATTATTCTTTAGTAAGAAATATTTTTTGCCCTCACTCTTTTAAGTAGTTACTGTTAGAACACATCTTAATTTTTGTCAGAATTTTGTGGCATCTCCTGAGTCTGCCAAAGTGATGAGGAGAGTGTGGGTATTAAATAGCTAGGTGTATTTCAAACACTGTGCATATGGAAAGAATAACTTTCATCAACAACATGTTGAAGGAATTTAAAATTTTCACTGAGCACAGAATAAAGAGTGTATTTTCTCTGCCAGTGTTCTATGACTTCTCATTGAATTCCTTTAGTCATATGGAGATCAGGGTAAATATTTCTTTTGCCCTCTTAGAGTTGTACATTACACAATTTTCCCTTTTAGTCTTTTTTTTTTTTTTTTTTTTTTTTGAGACAGAGTCTCATTCTCTGGCCCAGGCTGGAGTGCAGTGGCATGATCTTGGCTCACTGCAACCTCTGCCTCCTGGGTTCAAGTGATTTCCCTGCCTTGGCCTCCCAAGTAGCTAGATTATGGGTGCGCACCACCATGCCTGGCTAATTTTTGTATTTTTAGTAGAGACAGGGTTTCACTATGTTGGTCAGCCTGCTCTCGAACTCCTAACCTCAAGTGATCCACCCCACCTCAGCCTCCTGAGGTGGCTTGTGTTGAGGCTAAAACACATAAAAGTGCTCGGATTATGTGAACTATAACTGAGGTATATACATCATATACAAACATCACCAGTTAGATCTTTCTGCTGCTCCCTTTTTCCTACAGAAAACTATTCTTCTGCACAGCTCTGCAGTGCTCCCTGTTCCAGCCTCAGCCCCACCCTCCTGCATGGGCTGGGCAGGGGAACCTGGGATCAGGGCTCCCCCTGGACTCAATGCAGACATCTGCCCATCGGGTGTGCCGACAGAGCCTGAACAAGCTGGTTCATCTGCCTGGCCTTCTTAGCAAGTCATACAGGCACTCGTGACATAGGTGGAACAGATTCATAGAAGTTCCTGCTTCCCCTGGAGCCGGGCATAGGTCCCAGTGGGGGCATTTGGTCTTCCTGTTGCATCTTTGCCCTGTCCCTGGGCTAGACTTCCTCCTCCTGTGGACAGACCCTCACAGAGAACCTTCCTGGCTGGTCTTATTCTCAGAATTGGGGATTTGCTGCTATCAAATACCTCCAACCATGCAAATACCAATATTTGTATGATCACCAATACTAATTAGTAGAGCTCACACACAGGCACGGGCTAGGGGCAAAACTTAGACTCAGCTCTATAGCCATTAACTCTCCCAATAACCCTGTGCAATAGGTACTATTAGTACAGTTTGCATTCTGTAAATGAGGAAAGGGAGACTCAGAAATGTCAGGCAACATACCGTAGGCTGCCCCAGCCAGTGTGTGGGCTCCAAGTGCCTGCCTCCGAGGCCTGGGTCTTTATCGCTCAAGCACGGCTCCCACACAGTCTCCCTGCTCCCCTAAGGCCACCTGTGTTATTCGCCAGATGGGGATGAACCAACCATCAGTACTCACAGGAGGCGCTGCAGAGGTTTTAAGACTGAAACGTGTTTTCTATTGCACCTGTCTCTTTCCATTAAGAAAGCAAGACATCAGTTTTCTACCTAATGTCAAAGTAAAAATCACTAAGATACGTTCAAAGGGAATGGCCCAGATAGACATCTTTAGCCTCAACACAAAACTTACTAGAAAAGCCTAAGGGAGAATTTCCTTAATCATGCAGGCATGGCTGTCTGCATGGCAGGTCCAGGAAAAGTGAAATAAGGCAAAGTGACTCAGCCCTAGTTTCACTGCCTGACCCAGCCTGGTGAGTGCAAAAGGCCCATGGAGGTTAGACTGACCTTGGTCTGTCCTGCATCCCCATCAGTCTCACTCACAATAGGGGCTTAGACCAGTCACTCAAGCCACTGAAACCGGCTTCCTGACCTACAGGAGTCCCCTTCCGCCTCTGGGTGCTGATACAGTCTAGCTTTGCAGCGTACAAAGGAAATGGAGAAGACTCAGGAAGTCTTCATAGCACTTTCTGCCAAGCTCTTTCCCACACCTTTGCCATCGATTAGGTGACAGAAGGGGAATTAGGTAAGTTTATTCCTGACTTTTAAAAGATCATCGAGTTCAACACTCATTTCTTTCCTCCAGCCCTTAAATGATCTGGGGTGTCTCACTGGTTTATTGGCCTCCAAATCACTCCAAGTGTCTTAGGGGCATGCATGGCAGGACAGATGTGTATGCAGGGAGCCCTTCTCTCCCTCCACAGCGGGGGCCTCCACAGGCTGACAATGGTCTGTGGCCATGGGTTGGCTGTGGCTGTTCTGACATTTGCTACTCTGCCTCAAGTCACTCTTGCACTTTGTTTTTTTAAGTTTTCCCTCGTGCCCTGCACCACTCTTCTCCACTGATTCAACAATTTACTGGAACATCATGAACTAAGTGTTCCCAAAGAATTACCCAAGTGTCTGTCTGCTTCGGAAAACATTTTATTTATGTTATCTGTGTAAGGTAAGTGACAAAGCTCTCCCATGCTCTGGGAGTCCAGACTGCCCCAGGTGCTGTGGAAAGACAGAGTCCAGTCAAGTGCTTGGCAGAGGCAGGTGGAGAAGGACAAACCCCTGTCGGTGTCACCGGCACAGAAGCCTGGGAAAACGGAAGCAGTGCAAACTATGGTCAGCTCAAGGTTTTCCTTCAGGCCCAAGGATGGAATCGCAAATCACTTCCCACTGAGAAAGTTTTGTTCTCACGTGTGCCTTGAATTTCCCAATGCTTTGTGGAGCACAAAATAGCATGGAGAAATGTCTTTCTCTGTGCAACATGGTACCCTGTGGCAAGCTTAAAATGTCATTTCCCTCTGGGTGCCATAGAGTCTCTTTTTTAAAGAAGAATTCAACCACCAGTCTGCCTTCCAGTTTGCAAAATTATTTTGTTCACGTTGCCAAGAAAGGATGTACTGCCAAGCAAGCTTGGTGGTAATTAAAATGGGATGGCACCCATCACAGAGAAGTCCTCAAACCCTTCCCAGAGAACTGCGCATGGACCGGCCTGCTCCCCCCAGGCAGGTACCCGCTTCCATATCTACACGGCCAATGCCAGCACCCAGAGCCAACTCTTGGTTTCAGAAACCAGCTCTCTAACGTGCACGTGACTTCTCATTGCTTAACAGAGCACTTTTTAAATAGCAAAAGTCTGAAGTGAGCTTGTGGGATTATCAAAATACAAACAATTGGAAACAGTGAAGGGAATGGTGAGGGCTTTACTCAGCTGGCATCTTCTCAGGCAGGTTTGGCTGCGTCTACCTGGGGGTCCTTGACAAGCTTGGATTAAGTACCAAGTAAAAGGTAAATGAACAATACTGGCATCAGCTCCTGTCATGCAAAAGGCTCAAGCAGGTAGCAATGCCCAAGGCCTTCCAGCTTGACCCTGAGTAAGAGAGTTTCTACCTGGACTGAAAGCAAGTTTGTAAAAAAAAAAAAAAAGACTTCCCATGCATTATTTCTTTAGTCCTCAGTGTCTCTACAAGCTAACTGGTAGTCAATGTCCCCATTAATAGATAAGAAAATACAGAGCACATAAATACTGTCCACAACCTCATGTTGAGTAAAAGGCAAAGCTGGAAGCAAACCCAGGTCTACCCAGACCTAAAGCCTGTGTTTTTAATTGTGAAGGACACTATGTAGAAGTTACAAAGCCTTTCATTTGCAAAAAAAAAAAAAAAAAAAAAGACTGTTTGCCATTAGAACCAGTTTCGTAACTGGGGAGAATTGTTTGCTATGGTAGAAATTCTAAATATTCACATCCAGGAATAATTTCATAATAAAGGGCAGGGTTTCATGCCAACTCTCTTTTTAGTAGATTTTCCTTGGAAAATTCGACAGGGGAATCTTTGAGGAGGATGTTCTCCCTTGCTCTCTTTATCTCTGTCTGCCCTTACCAGGTGGAATTCGCAAATTGTGAGAAGCTGTAGAAAAGTCAGAAAATGTTTTCAGGATTCATATCTTTTGTCAGCACAGGCATTCCAGTGACCATATTTTTCAGTTACAGGATGTCTAATTTTTGCATACAAAATTATATTTATAATTTTTATCTGGTTTCAGTCATAGTTTACATTATTATATATATCTACAGTTATAACTCTAAGCAATTCCAAAAACTCATGTTGAAGTCTTTGTCAGACTATTCTTTTTATTTCACCAAAACTAATTTTACCAGGTTGAATTGATTATCAGGATTTTCTATTGTGAAATTTGTCTAAGAGTTACAAATTTTTTCACATACATTTTGTGTTGGAAAGACTTTCTCTCTCTATCCCTCTCTCCTCCCCACCTCTTCCTGTTTAATAAATTTGTCATTGTCCTCATCTTGCCCCTTGATGGTCCCAGTCCAAGATCCCATATCATACTAATGGTTCAAGACTTCTGCTGGTATTGAAAATGGAGAAATCTCTGATTCAGGAGCTAGATGACAAGTTTCTTGGTTATTCCCATGTGTGTGCTTTAGTGTGTGTGTGTGCTTTTGTGTGTGTGTTCTTCATTATTAGTAGACATGAAGCTTCATAAGTCAACTTTCTCAAATCTATCACATAAACCACCCCATTGTTAAATAACTATTTTAAATTGCCACTCTACTGTCCTAAAATATAATTCCTCAGTAATGCAATTTATAAATAAATATAATTTTTTAAAAAAAACATATACATGCAGCTTTATTTCTGAGTTTTCTATTCTATTCCATTGGCTTAATGTCTGCTTTTGTACCAATACCATGCTGTTTTGGTTACTACAGGCTTACAACATAGTTTGAAGTCAGGTAGTGTGATGCCCCCACTCCTGGACTTTTTAGAATGTGAGACTTCATATTATATATTCTATTTCATTACTCATAATTGGTCTGTTTAAATTCTTTATTTCTTCTTGGTTCAATCTTGGTAGGTTGTATGTAACCAGACATTTATCCATTTCCTCTAGGTTTTTAAATTTGTTAGCATACAGTTGTTCATAACAGTCTCTAATGATCCTTTACATTTTTGTGGTATGAGTTGTAATTGTTCCTTTTTCATTTCTAGTTTTATTTATTTGGGTATTTTCTCTTTTTCTTGGTTATTCTAGCTAATAATCTTTTGGTTTTATATTTTCACAAAAGAAAAAAATTTTTTTGTGTCACTTGATCTTTTGTTTTGCATTTAGTCTCAATTTCATTTATTTCTTTTCTGATCTGTATCATTTCTTTCCTTCTAATTTGGGATTTGGTTTGTTCTTGCTTTTCTAGTTTCTTGCAACATATCATTGGGTTGTTTATTTGAAATTGTTCTTCTTTTGTTGATGTAGGAGTTGATCATTCTAATCTTCACTCTTCATACTATTTCTGCTGTATCTCCTAAGTTTTGGTAAATTGTGTTTCTACTTTTATTTATAAGAATTAAAAAAAAAAGTTCTTCTTAATTTCTTCATTGACCCATTTGTTATTGAGGAACATGTTGATTAAATTCTATATCTTTGTACATTTTCCAAAGTACCTCTTATTGATTTCTAGTTTTAGTTCATTGTAGTCAGAAAAGATACTCAATATGATTTCAATTCTCTTAAATATGTTGAGACATCTTTTGTGTCCTACCATGTGGTCTATTCTGATGGAAGGTAGACCACATTCTGCAGTTGTTAAATGAAATGTTTGTAATTGTCTGTTAGGTCCATTTTGTCTACAGTGCAGTTTAAGTCCAATGTTTCTTTGTTGGCTTTCTGTCACCTGTCTGATGCTGAGAGTGGGGTGTTCAAGTCTTTAATTCTTATTTTATTGGAGTCTATCTCTGCCTTTAGATCTATTAATATTTGTTTTATATATCTGGGTGCACTGCTGTTAGGTGCATATATATTTAAAATTGTCGTAGTCTCTTTCTGAATGGATCACTTGATCACAATGCAATGACCACCCCTCTGTCTCTTTTACAGTTTTTAATTTAAAGTCTGTTTTATTTGATGTATGTGGAGCTACTCCTGCTTGCTATTGGTTTCTGTTTGCATGGAATATCCTTTGCATCCCTTCACTTTTAGTCTGTGTGTCTTTTCAGGTGATGTTTCTTTTAGGCAGGATGTAGTTGGGTAACTTTAAAAAATCAATTCATCCAGTCTATACTTTCTAGGTAAGGAATTTATCCATTTATATTCAAGGTTATTATTGATATGTGAGGACCTAATACTGTCATTTTGTTCATTATTTTCTGCTTGTTTTGTATATTCTTTCTTTCTTCTTCTATTAATATTTATCATTGTGGTTTGGGGGTTTATAGGAGTAATATGGCTTGACGGTAATCGTATATGGCTTGATTCTTTGTCTCTTTGTATATCTGCTCTACCAGTGAGTTTTAGACTTCTGCATATTTTCATGATAATGATTGTCATCTTTTTTGCTTCTAGTTATAGGATTCCCTTCAGAATTTCTTGTAAGTCCTTTTCTAGTTCCTTGAGATGTATCATTAGGTGATGAATTCTCTCAGTTTTTGTCTGTGAAAAACTTTATTTCTTCCTCTTTTCTGAAGCATAGCTTTGCTGAGTATAGCAGTATCCTTGGCTGACAAGTTTTCTTCTTTCATCACTTTGAATATATTATCTCATTTTCTCTTGGCTTGTAAGGTTTCTGCAAAGAACTCTACTGTTAGTCTAATAATTATTCCCTTATATGTGACTTGACACTTTTCTCTTTCTATTTTTCTTGTTGTCTTTGACTTGACAATTTGACCATAATATACCTCAGGAAGGACGTTTTTGGGTTGATCTATCTACTTGAGGATTTTTTCCTTTTTCTGGATCTAGACCACCTCTCTCCCAAGATTTGGTAAGTTTTTAGCTATTACTTTGTTAGATAGGTTTTCTATGTCTTTTTTCTTATTTTATTCTTCTGAAATTCCCATAATGTAAATATTTGTTCATTTAATCGTATAAGTCTCGTAGGCTTTCTTCACAGTTTTGCCTTTCTTTTTCCTGACAGGGCACTTTCAAACTACTTATCTTCAAGTTCATAGATTATGTCCTCTGTTTGATCAAGTATGCTATTAGTGCATTCTATTGTATCTTTTTATTTCATTAATTGAATTCTTCAGCTGCAGGATTTCTATTGGTGCCTTTTTGTGATTTCTGTTTGTTTGTTGAATTTCTCATTCATGTCACAAATTGTTTTTCTGATTTCATCAAGTTACCTATCTGTATTGTTTTGCATATAGTTGAGTTTCCCTAAGATGATTATTTCAAATTTCTTTTCTGGAAATGCATTGATTTCCTTTTAATTGGGGTCTGTTACTGGAGAGTTATTATATTCCTTTGGTGATGTCATATTTCCTTACCTTTTCAAGTTTCTATGTCCCTACATTGATGTCAGTGCACCTGGTGGAATAATTGAAATTCTAAAATTTCTAGAGTGGCTTTCATAGAGAAACATTTTCACCTGCAAGTGGGTCTTAGTGTGCCAATTGGAAAGGTTGTGGTGACTCTGTTTTCAAGTAGGTGCAGTGTTATAGTATTTGTGCAGCTTTGTTTGCTGTGCTCAAGTAACTGTGGGTGCCTCAGCAGCCTGGGCTGTAGAGATTTGTGGCAGCAGTGGTCCTCCTATTCTTATTTCTCCAACAATGGGGACTTAGCCAAGGGGATCCCTCTTTGTATCATATCTAATTTGTCCTACAAGCAGCTGTAGGGGCTCTGAGTTCCAGGTGCAGATAAATGAAGTTACTGTGGCATCACCATCCTATGTTCCAGGTCTTGTGAATCTATCATGGCACCTGAGTCTTGGAATGCATGTTTACTCTCTATGGCAAAGTTGGATGTGGGCTGCCTAGAACATCATAGGATCTGTGATGTGGAGGCACCCCCTAGCAGCTCAGGACCAGGAAGCTCAGCTGTAGTTTGGATTCTGACCCTGGGGGCAGGACATAGCATTGACATGGCTCTGGGGAGGAAGAAGTGTTCTGGAGGTTTAGGCTCAGAGAGCAGAGGATGGTTGCAGTTTAGAAACCTGAGCCCATAGAAGTCAGTGGCAACCTGGGTCTCAGGAAATGAGGCATCCTGCAGTGGCAATGGTAGACTCTGGGACGGTGGGACTTGGCAGTGAGCCAGACTCTTTTAGATCAGGTGCAGCAGTAGCAAGGACCCCCAAGATGAGAGCACAGCTGTCGTTTGGGACCTGTGGAGGAGGGAATAACACAGCTATATAACTACTTCCCAGGAAGATGGGTGTCTCAGCAGCTCAGACTTTAGGGAGTGAGTCCAGCTCCAGGGAAGTAGGGTACTTGAGTTGTTTGGCCATAGGGTTGGAGTCTTAGCTGAGCCACTGCTCTGTTTCTCTGGGACACAGGGTACTCCATCAGCTCAGCCCTGGGATGTGCAGCTGCTCAGCTCTGCCAAGGGACCAATTCCCTATGGGGCGATGCACTGTTTCAGCTGAAGTCTATGAGGTATGACTGCTCTGAGCTGCCCAGGCCCATTTCCCTGGGATGTGGAGCACTGATTCAGCTTTGGTACTGTGGTACATGATCACTTTGGGTGGCCAAGGCACTATTTCCTGGGAGGAAGAGCACTGCTTTAACTTAGGATCCAGGGAGGCATGACTGCTCTGGAAGGCCAAGCTATTTTCCCCGGAGGCAGGGTAACACTTCGGCTCAGGCACAGCAGGGTGTAGGCAGCCACAGTACTGTTTCCCTAGGATACCAAATATCACTTCAGCTCCAGACAGGAAAGCAAGGTGCAGCAGTGTTTGCTAGGGGTATGTGGGGAGCACCAAATGGTGCCTCTGGGAAGTTTGAGCTTGAGCCCCATGCAGGACACACTGCAACTTGGAGAGGTTTTTGGAGCAACTCCACCAGGGCACTGTTTCCTTTGGAGGCAGTGCTCAGCTTTAGCTCCAGTCCCCAGGTGCAAAGGGAGTATGCACCTTTGGCTCCAGTCTGAGGGGTTAGGGTGCATTCATGACTGGGAGGGTGAGACAGAGCAGCTCTACCACTGCCTGACCTCACAGGGGAGGGTGTCATTGCTGTTCTCAGCTCATTTTGGGGATGTTGGGCCACCAGCAGAGGTGCTTCAGTGGCACCTTGGCCTCAGGGATGAAAAGGTGCTGTGGTCACTTGCAGCTGAAGCAAGATGCAGCAGTAGCAGTAGCAGTGTCAAGATGGTGTGACACAGTGGCCGCATGGGACACAGGGGATGGGCAGTGTTGGCTCCTTCTCTGAGAGGAACACAGCTGTGTGGACTCCAGGTAGCTCCCTCAGCTGAGCCTAGAGCCTGTAGTGCTGAGAGCTGTAGATGTCTGATATAGTTTGGATGTTGTCCCTGCCCAAATCTCATTTGGAAATGTAAGCCCTGATGTTGGAGATGGGGCCTGATGGGAGGTGTTTGGGTCACGAGGATGCATCCTTCATGGCTTGGTGCTGTCTTCGTGTTGAGTTCTCACTAGATCTGGTTGTTAAAAAGCATGACATCCTCCCCCACCTCTGTCTTGCTCCTACTTTCGCCATGTGACATCAGGCTCCAGCTTTACCTTCGGCCATGAGTAGAAGCTCCCTGAGGCCTCCCCAGAAGTTGAGCAGATGCTGGCAGCATGCTTCTATAGCTTGCAGAACCGTGAGCCAATTAAATCTCTTTTCCTATCAATGACCCAGTCTCAGGTATTTCTTTATAGCAATGCAAAAACAAACTAATATAACATTCAGGGTGTTGGCAGGGTTTGCTGGGATCCCCCTGCTTACCTTTTCCCTGCAGGGAGAAGTTCCTTCTGGGTCCCAGATGATCCCAGATGGGGCATGGGTTCTGAAGACTCAGAGTGTCCTTCCATCCTCCATTCTGAGTTTCTGTGCTCACCAGGGTTTCTGTTACTCCTCTGATGTTCTCTGTTGCTCTCCTTCGGTTATTTTCATCAAAAAGTAATCGCTTGTTCATTGCTTTAGTTGTTTTTGTGCACAAGACGAGCAGTAGGGCTCTCCAGTCTGCCATCTTGCTCTCAGATCTCAATGTCTTATTTCTACAACTTCTAGCCTGAGGGTAGCCTCTGTCTACATGCCACAGAGTGGCTAAAACTCCAGTAGAAAACCTTCATGCCAGCTTTCTAAGGAAGAACCAGAGAGTAAAATTCAGGACAATCAGGGCCTTTGGAAAGTGAGAGGGTATCTCAGAAAGGAGAGAGCCAGAGAAAGGAAGCCATAAGCCCTGTTCTGGCCAAGTCTCTGGCTGACCCTTGAAGCACATGTTCAGGCCAGACTTCAGGGAGTCCAGCCAGGTCTGAAAAAACAGACCTGAGATGAGAGTTGCTTCCCAAGAGATAGTTTGCATGTTGAATCTATCCAAGTTATTTACCTTCTAAACAAAAGTCAAGCCTATGAAGGGATATAACAAAATTCAGGGTCTTATATGAAATAAAATTAAGCATAACATTCACAATGTCCAGGCTATGATACAAAATTACTCAACATCTAAAGAATAAGAGAGAAAAGACAATCAGCTGAGATCAGCTCAGGATGACCTAGATACTATAATAAGCGGGTGAAGGTATTAGTTACTATAACTCTCCTCAATTATCTAAATGAAAATATGAGTGTAATTAATTAACTGATAGGCAATCACAGCCAAGAAACAGAAATTAATTGCAAAAATAGAAATTCTAAAATAAAAAAATATAATATGTGAAATAAAAGTAAATATGGGGTAAACTTTATAGCAGAATAAGAAATTACCTAAAAAAGTCATGTAACTTAAAAATAGATTAATAGAAATTATTCAGTCTGAAAATCAGAGAGAAAAAAAGATTAAAAAGAAAATGAATACAGCCTTAGGGATTTCTGGGACAATATCAAATGTTATAATATGCATATAATTGGAGTCTTGCAGAAAAGAAGGGAAAGTATGGGCAGAGCAAAATGCTTGAGAAAAAGTTTAAAAATAAGAAGCCATTTCTGCACAAGAAGCACAAGAAAAGGAAACAGTGGAGATATGATGGGCACAGATTAAAAGTAATTGACAGGATAAGTAACAACAGAGCACATTTGTTTGTATGGATGGAGAAAGGAGGAAATGATTTTAATTACAGTGGTGAGAACACATCAAGACAAACTAAGAACAGTCAAGTGAAAAAGAGAGGAGCACCATGGTATTCTCACCAATGAGCTGGGCTTTGTTAGGAGAAAGCGTGGAAGTCACTCTGTAAGTGATGGCATGGCATGGACCAGAAAGGAGGGGGAGCACACATGCTCTTTTCCTTCCATAGCTAAAAGCAAACAGACAACACATCTATTTTTTACAAATGAATAGGTAGAGAGATTCTTTTGCAGGTCTTGAAGTTACTAAGCTGTCACGTTGTGAGTGAGCGAGGATACAGCCAACCTCTATGAGTCAAGAGAAGCCCCTGGATAGCATTGAGTGAGAAAACAGGGACCTCAGTCCTACAACAGCAAGAAACCAGATTCGAATTTTGCCAGTGACCACACGAGCTGGGAAGAGGACCACAGCCTCTGGAAAGGAATGCAGTCCAACCAACACCTGGATTGCTGACTAATTAGATGGTGAGCAGAAGACTCAGCCACATGTACCTAAACTCTTGACCCCTGGAAACTAAGAGAAAATAGCTGTGTAGTTTTAAGCCCCTTAACAAAAAAAGATTGGCAAGAATTTTTTGTTCCCACATAAGCTTCTCTTTCCCTAACAATCTCCTACAACGTTGATGGGAATTTTATCTTGTAAAAACTTTTCTGTATTATCATATTCTAAAATATCATGAATTTCTAGGTATATAGAAATTCCAGGTATTTAGTCTGTGGAGACATTCAGAACAGATCAATTTTGCAGATTCGTGAGTGGTGGAAGGTCTAGCATGACTTGCTCCTCTACTTAAAGACTAGAAGGGCTTTCCCATTCATTACAACCAAAAATAGCCCCAGGTCTCAAGAAGGCCCTGGCATGTATCAACCTCTTTGAGAAGCGACAGCAGTCCAG
This sequence comes from Cheracebus regulus, assembly GCA_963574635.1. NCBI lineage: Eukaryota > Metazoa > Chordata > Mammalia > Primates > Pitheciidae > Cheracebus > Cheracebus regulus. Next base: position 23,868 of record CAUYQU010052635.1, read on the forward strand.
TATGCAGCAGAGGTCTTACAATTTTCTCGCTAATAAGAGTGCTCGCTTCAGACTTTGTCTCCAGTGGAGCAGGGCTAGCTTCCTGCGTGGATACTCCCTGAATTCCCAGCCACATGAGCCCACTCAGACCCAGCAAGCTGTCCCCGCTCCACCGCCCTGCTCAGCACTGCCATGTTTTGCAGTTCCGTCTGGGGTTTTGTCTATTTTTCTGGCTCATGAAAATATTTATCTTGTTTTGAATTTGAATGTTTTAGTTTTCTCTTTTTACATTTCATCTATCATTACGAGAAATTTGGAACACAATGGCTTGTGTCAAAGCGTATATTTTACAGAGCCATCTTGACCAGATGCTCCTCCGCCTCAAACCCCAAAAAAAGCTTCAGCAAACTAGTAGATCATCTGCTTTTGTAAATAAAGTTTTATTGGAATATAGCCACACCCGTGCATTTATTAATGATTATGGTGGGTTTTGAGCTACACTGGCAGAGTTCAGTAGTTGAAACACTGACTGTATGTGGCCCACAAAGCCAGACATATGTACTCTGGACCTTTACAGAAAATTTTTGCTGCCCCCTGACCTAAAACTCTTTTCTTATACCTGATAGTCACCATTTGTGGTTTTACCTGTGTGTGTCTGTCTTTCTCTCTCCTTCTGTTTCCCTTTTTCCCTCCTTCCTTCACTTTTAGTATTAGGCCCTCAAGGTTTTTTCTATTTTATTGATCTTCTCAAAAAACCTAATTATGGCTTTCTCAATCAAGCCTACCATAAGTTTACTGTTCTATTCCATTACATATGCACTTTTGACTTTGTTTTATTTTGCTGTTCATTTTCATAGCTTCTTTAGTTAAATCGTTAGCTAACTTGTCTTCATTCTTTTACAATTTTGATTTCTGCTTTTTGGAGTGTATATTGAGCTTTTCTTTGTGACATGGTAAGTTTCTACAAATATCCCATGGGTATATATTTTTTTTCTGTTGTAATTATGTTCTAAAAATACATGTGACATAAATATAAAATTTTTATTTTTTTCTGATTAGACAGTTCAGATTGTAGATACACAATTTTAAACTCTATATTTTTATTTATTTTTGTCTAACAGCTTTTGAGTTACATAGATTTCAATGTCATTGTGTTGGTTGATTAAAGTTTTATATATTTGGAGGAACATCATTTTCATCAATAGAAAATATACCTCTTTGATCCATGTATTGGTTTTTTGCCTAGATTCTTATGGTCATATAACTTTCAGCCTCATTTTCTAAAACACTTTTTACATCTTTGCCCATCCCCATTTTTAACCTGTTTGTGTAATTTAATTTTGGTATTTGCCTTATAAATACCAAAATGATTGGTGATTGTTTTCAAACCACACTTGTGTCTCCCTTTGTTTTATGTTTACTTCTAATATTTTCACAAACCTACAACCTAACATTTTGTTCCACATTGAGAATTGATCATAGTTGATTATTTCCTCCACTCTCCAAGAAAGGTAAGAATCTTATCACACTTTTCCCCTTTCCCACTGGACTTGGCTTGGGAATATTGCTGAAATTGTCTACAATTTTAGTGCCCACATTTTTCTACATTATGCCTTTTTCCCCGTAAGAATAATGTCTTAGTAATTTTTCATCAATCAATGTCATGTGTTGCCAAATACAGATACATACAACTCTGGCTAGCCTGAGCCTAAGCTCCCAGGGAGCTTCCATTGCATTTGGGAAAGCTGGAGAATGAGGTTTGGGGTTCCTCTCACTTCCAAACTTCATTTCCTAAGTGCTGTTCCTTCCATGATCAAATCCTCATCAGGAGAACCTGACTGGCCAATCCCCTGTCATGTGACCATACACTGGCTGGCATTCTAGAACTTTAACCACTTTTCCTGCATTAGACGATGGGAAGATGAGGGTAGATGGGACCTCTTCTCAGGCGCTCTCCCGACTGCCCTCCCCAAGGTCACCTTGGTGGCCAACACCCCATGCCAGCCACTGTCATCCCATCCCCTGCACTGTGTTCTTTGTAGAACTCATCACTCCTGAAATGCCTCAGGGACCTGATTGTTTATCATCTGCCTTCCTCTGTGCGGAACAGGAGAGCGTCTTGCTCATTGTTGCCTTCCTGGTGCCTGATCCAGAATAAGCACCAATGGTAGCTGCCAAATAAATAAGAGCAGGCAAGCCAACAGCTAATCAGCATGGGCCAGTCACCTGGCCAAGCACCTAGACCCGCCTATGGCCCATTTCAACCATGATGTCCGTGCTCTGCAGAAGGGGAGGCTGCACCTCGCGGAAGCCGGCTGTGTGGAACAGCCCCCAGGGCTCAGCTGGATCGCACCAGCTATCCCCTGTGCAGAGGAGGTTTCAGCATCATCTCTGCTTTCCTGATGGAGGCATCTGGGCCCAGAACCATGCCTCCATATCTGAGGATGAAGAGAGGAAACAGGGCGGGGAGGTGGAGGGTCCCTGACATCATGGTCAGTACATCCTTCTGAGGCCTGACACTGCTGGGCTTCACAGTAAGTGCAGAAAGAAGAATGTGGAGGGCCCATAACTAAAGTCAAGGCAAAAAGGCCCAGACTGTAGGTGCAACAGAGCCAGAAGGCACAGCCATGTGCTGCCCTCTCTCCATCCCCCGCTTGAAGACAGGGAGCTGCAGTCCCCATAATTCAAACCTTCCCCTTGCATGTGCTAGAGTTCACAGCTGCAAAACTCGTGGCCACATTCTTGACTCCAAAGATAAAATAACAGTCAAACGTTTTGTGCCTTTGCTATTTCAAAGGCTGCAGATGCCTTGAAGGCTTCTCTTTGTCAGGAGAGGAAGCAGGCATCCCTGAACTAGTTACTAATCTAGAGGCATGCTGTCCATAACCCAACAAGAGGAGAGAGGCCAGGGGATCCTGAAATAAGGAGGGGTGAGAATTGGCAGGAATCTGCAGGTTTCCCAGAGACAAAATTTCTCAACACAGTGCCCTGCTGAAGCCTGCCGGGAGTGCTGCGGCTCCAACGCCCTCCTACTCTCACACCCCCATGAAAGCACCCTTCAGCATCCAGGGTGCCCAGTGAGGCCTCCCTTGCCAACTGCTGCTCCTCACCCCCCACCATCTGCCCATGGACCTCCTCTATGCGCTCACCTGCTCCTGACCAAATTTACACTTCCACTAGGAAGAGAGAGGGATCTCAGAGAACCTAGAAACGTGACTGCTCCCTCTGCAAACATCACATGTAGAAATAGAAATAAGGCAGAACCAAAGGATGGAGAGATTTGGAACTCCCACTCAACCATCCTTACAGTGCCCTGGGACCAAATGCTACAGCAAATCTAAATTGATGATGGGGGGCAAATTCAGGGGAATTTTTAAAAATGTTTTCTTTAAAAAGAGTCAGTTTACCAAATATTTAGACAGATTCCTGAATAACAGTATGATTTACATGCATTTTTTTGTTAATATATTCTATAAAATGGACAATAGCTATGAGACATTTTTGGGCCAAGAACCTCCTTGGACTCTCCTAGGACTCCAGCCGTTCCTTGTTTTCTTTTTCTTTTCTTTTCTTTTTTCTTTCTTTCTTTTTTTTTTTTTTTGAGATGGAGTCTCACTCTGTCACCAGGCTGGAGTGAAGTAGTGCGATCTCAGCCCACTACAAACTCCGCCTCCAGGGCAATTCTCCTGCCTCAGCCTCCTCAGTAGCTGGAACTACAGATGCATGCCATCACACCCAGCTAATTTTTGTATTTTTAGTAAATAAGGGGTTTCACCATGTTGGCCAGGATGGTCTCGATCTCTTGACCTCGTGATCCACCCACCTCGGCCTCCCAAAGTGCTGGAATTACAGGCGTGAGCCACCATGTCCGGCCTCCATCCATTCTTAATTCTGCCTTTGCTCCCTAAGGGTTTCCATCAGAGAGCACAGGTTGGCAGCTCTTTTCCCTATGGGCTCCCGGGCCAGCCAGCCTCACTCCAAAACTGCTAAACAAGGGCTCCCCTTGGCCTTGACCACATCCAGGGTCAGAAGTGGCTCAATGCTGCTCCACAGCTGCTAGCCTCCGCCTGACATGTCCCCACTCAGAATTGAATTTCAATTCTGTGGTCATGGAAAACAGCTGGTCTGCAGGACTCTGCGGACCAGCAGCTGGGGAAACTATTTTCAATTGCACATAGCACTAATGCCTTAAAACACCTAATTCTTATGACATGAACGAATGAGCACTCTAAGAGATGAGATGACACCACACCCTTACATCCCTGGGAGAGTGCCCAGCCAACCTCGGTCGGGCAGGGACACTCCCGAGGTGGGGCCGTGACTGGAAATGGAGTTTCAAATTATGGTGGGCATTGCTATGAAAGGGGATAAAGATGGGGCTTGTTTTTATAAATATTGAAGCTCAAAGAAGTGTTTTATGTAAATTAAAACTTACCTTATCTTTTAAAACAACTAATTTGTGTTTTATTCTAAAATGCATTATAGGATACAAAATACAAATCAGGAAAGAGAGAGACTAGAACAAAGCCCAGCCCTGAAGCCTTCCAGTCACCTCCAAATCCCAGCAGGCAACAGGCAGATGCAGCTTTTAAAAACCACAACCTTTGGGATTTTAATTATATCCAATAGAATATCCTGAACGATCTTCAGCCTCCTTCATTATTTACAATAGCAAAAAACGCATTCCAATCAAATTGCACCCTGACATTCTGTAATTTGTACTTGCCTCTATCTCCAGAGTGGATTTATATTGACAATCACTACCAAAGCCTGGCCTGAGCTGTGCCGTGAATCTTAAGGCAAATGTGATGGAATGCCTGTAGTATCAAAACCTGGCTTTGAAGCCTCCAATTGAATGTGAACTAGAAACTTTCGGCAGTTGTTAGAGACGAGATGCAGAAAATCAGATGTTCCTGTCAAACCGTGATAATGCTCTCTAATAATTAGAAAAGGAGATGAGAATACCTAAATTTTTCAGGTTACTGAGCGTGTGTGAGAAGATGAAGATAGCATCAAAATTAAAGTGGCTACATGTAGCTGGGAAATGTCTAATTATACCCTTGCTATCTAGCACATTGGAAAAGCCTGTAAACCCAAGAATTTGTAATCTTTGAACAATGGTAGAAGAGGCTTTTTTGCCAGAGCTAAAGTAGGGTGGCCACTGGGCCCGAGCCTCAGGTATCCCTGAAAACCCTGGGCGTCACCTGCTCACTTCAGCCACAAGTAGATGGATGAGAAGGGCCTATGTCCCTGCCCTGTCCACCACTGCAACCTGAAGGGGAGGCCATGCTCATTCCAGTTTGTTGCGGGGCTCAGCGTTGACACGTGGTAAGTGAAAAGATGAGCATAAGCATTGGATGAAAGTCTGGGATGCGAGGTTTTAGACCCACTTAGATCACTGTTGAGTGCAGGGACCTACGCATATCTCAAGTCATCATGGAAACGCTGATGTGTGGCCTCACTGATGTGAAATGGAAAGCTGGAGCCGTGAGACACTGGAAGCTGCTGGGGTTGCTTCCAGCCTCACTGTTTATAGTGGACAACTACCTGCAATGGCCTATACCAGCTGACAGTACGTGGGAGGCAGGCACTGTTCTCCTTAGACAGTTATTTCATACCCACAGCAGACAAACAGATAGATACTCTGATGATCCCCCTTTTATAGATGAGGAAACAAAGCACGGAGGGATTAAGTAATTTACCCAAGTTACACCACTATGAAAGAGCGATGCGGGAATTTGAGCCAGCAGCCTGTGCACTTAGTGACGGCACCGGACTGCAAGTTTGCTGCTTCAGCAATCATTCAGGAGTGAAACAGTCACCAAGCATCCAGCATGTGCAATGTACTCTGTAAGGCCCTGGTTACACTAGTGAACAAAACACACACATTGCTTCCCTCATGGAGCTTCCAGTCTAACAAATGTGCAACATGTAATTGTGGCAGCAGCCAAAATTAATGAATAAATACAGTTAGCAGTCAATTATAGTTCCTTAAAGGGATCTTATGGCCAGGACTGAGTTTTTGAAAAAGATTTCTTGAACACATACGATGACACATAAGATGAAACCTGACCCTTTTTAAGCAGGTGGAGAAGTGAAGAAGGGGTGTTCTGGATGCAGGAGAAGCATTTGCGAGACACTGAATGGGAGGCTTTTATGCCTCTGAAAATTCTGTGAGATAGCCTTAATGACTAAAGAGCAATGAACAGGGAGAAGGTGGCTGTTTGAACAAACGTTTCAGACAGCTTTTCTGTAAGCGTGAATGTTCATGACATGCAGGACCCTGTGGGCCATGTTTTAATCTCAGGAACAAAGAAAGCCACAGGGGGGGTCTGAACATGGATGCCAACCATGAAACATGAAAGAGTTTTAGAATCTAGAAATCTGCACTGTGTTCCCATTATTTTGCAGATGAGAAAACTGAGACTTCCAGAAGGTAGAGGAAACTCCATGGTAATTCTCATTCAGCTGGTCAAGAGCCACCTCGATCGCCCTTTACCACTGGCAGTGGACACCGGTCATCTGCATCTCCAGCGTGTCTGCCCCTTCTAATAATACGTTTTAATTTTAATTTTGAGTTCCTCTCCTGCTTCACTTCCATCCCTGTACTCTTGAAAATCTACACCAGAAGTGTAGCATGTGATCAACCCCGAGTTAATCAAAACATTGCAGTCCTGTAGCATGGTGATGGTTTTAGAGGTAAGTGCATGACATGAGCCTACACCATCAGAGTGAACATTAGAACAATTTCTTAAATTCTGAGTTAAAGATGCAGTCTAACTCTGATAGCAAATTTAAACCTATAAAGTTATCACCCTAGAGCAGATTTTCTTTCTTAAGTCACGTGGGAACACATTATTGGCAGATTTTTACAAAATCAGAATCATGTTAACACATAGTACAAGCACAAACACAGTATGATTTCCACTCTATCACATGAGGAGCACCTGTTTAGCCTCCTATGATAAACAACCAGAAAACTGGACAAAATGTATGAAACAATTTTGCGGATATTAATCAATAAGCAGCACCTATGATATCTGGGAGGAGAAAAAAAGAAGGTAACTTCTTATAATAACCTTGTTTTTCTGCAAAGTGGGTATTTTCAGACTGCTGCACAGGGCAGAAAATAAAACAGCTTGGCAATCTTGCTGAGTAGAAGAAACAGATTAAAGTTCAGGGAAGTCAAAGTAGCTAGAATTTTCATGGCAAAGTACAAGGAAGGGGGGAGCTAAACAGACAAGAGTCCAGTCCTGAGGAGGTCATTCATCCCCCTAATTTGTTGGACCAATAAAAATTCAGGCACGCATAAGTGAAATTTCAGGAGAGCAGGCAAGAAAAACAACTGAGGAAACAACTAGGGAGCTGCAAGCCAGAAAATTTCCAGAACTCACACAGTGCTCAGTTCCCATCAGCCAGAGTAGCCAGATCTTGAGGAATACAGGGACATTCAGAAGTGACTCTGAAAGGTTCCTGACTTAAAAGTGATACCAGAATTCAATTAAAAAATTACTAGACATATGAAGTAGCAAAAATACATATACTAGAACCAGTCAGTAGAAACAGAATCAGAAATGAACAAAATATATGAAATTAGCAAACAAAAACCCTGAAACAGTTATTATAATTTTAAAAAATATACTCAAAGATTTAAAGGAAAACATGAACATAATTAGGAAAGAAATGGAAGATATAAGAAGGACCCAAATGGAACATCTAAAAGGAAAAAAAATACAAAATATGGAGTTAAAAAAAAATCACTAAAATTTTAAAGATTAAAAGCAAATTAAACCCTAAAGAAACAAAGATCTACCAAAAGTTACTTTTTGTGGGGTGGAAGTTTCCTAAATAACCTCTACCAACATGAGCAGTTTTGGAAGATAAAGACCATAGTTAACAAGTGGGCTATACCTCTCAGTACAGTTCACCACTATTTTGTAGCTTATACTACATAAGTGAAAAGGAAATAAAGATCAATGAGCCTGAAGGCATAGCAACAGAAAGGATTGAAACTAAAGCGGAGAGTTAAAAGAAAAAACGGAAGATAGAGGAGGAGGAGAGGAGGAAGGAGAAGAAAAGCTTCTGTGGCCTGTGGAGCAACAGCAAATGGTCTAACAGCTGTACTGCTGGAGTTCCAGAAACTGAGAAGACAAAGAAGCATTAAAAAATGGTGGAAGAGACAATGGCCAAAATGTTACCAAATTTGATGAAAACTGTGCACCATAGATCCAAGAAGTTCTATCAACCCAAAGCTAGATTTAAAAAAAAAAAAAGACACAAAATTAAAGCACACTATAATTAAATTGATGAAATTATTGATATAAAAGCCTTAAAAGCACCCAGAAAAAAAGTATATACAGAGAAGCAACATAAAAGGTTACAGATTTATTATCAGAAATTAATGCAAGTCAAAAGATAATAAATGTCACCATTAAAATGTTTAAAGAAGAAAAAAAAGTCTACCAACCTGTTAATCTACCAAAGCTATACTCAGTGGAAATATATTTCAATATTGAAATCGAACAAAATCTTCCATAGACAAACAAAACCTGAATTTGTTTACCAGCAGAACCAAATAGCTTTTAAAGGAAGATCCTCAGACCAAATAAAGATTATACTAGAAGAAAATATAGTACACAAAGAAGGAAAGGGTGCTAGAAATTTTTTCTCATTTCAATGTTTTCTTTAGAAATTTTTTTTGGGAAGTTAATTAACCATTTAAAGCAAAACTTATAGCGGTATCTCTTGGGATTTTTTTTTTTTTTTCCTGAGACAGAGTCTTCCTCTGTCACCAGGCTGGACTGCAGTGATGTGAACTCAGCTCACTGCAACCTGCCACCTCCTGGGTTCAAGGGATTCTCCTGCCTCAGCCTCCTGAGTAGGTGGAACTACAGGTGCATGCCACCATACTCTGCTAATTTTTGTATTTTTAGTAGAGACTGAGTTTCACCATGTTGGTCGGGATGGTCTCAATCTCTTGACCTTGTGATCCGCCTGCCTCAGCCTACCAAAGTGCTGGGATGACAGGCGTGAGCCACCACACCCAGCATCTCTTGGAATTTATAGCTAGTAGAAGTAAAATGTATAACAATATAAAGAACAGAAAGAAGGAAACAGATGATACTGCTGTAACTCTTACGTCCTATATTGCAGTGGCATAATATTTGAAGGTAGACTGATAAGTACATGTACATTTTAATCAACGAGTCTCAAACATTAGTATAAACTAAAATCACTTGACATTTCCAGTTCAGTAGGTCTAGGGAATAGCCCAAGAATTTGTGTTTGCAACAAGTCAGAGATCATCAGATTGGATGGAAAATTCAGATGTTATGATAATTATCTTGACTTAAGCATCTCACAATGTATATATACTTTAAAAACATCACATTGTACACCATAAATAGATAACATTTTACTTATCAATTATACATCTTTAAAAAGCCTAAAAAAATCAAGATGTAACTATATGTCACCTACAAAAACCATATTTAAATAGAAAGATATAATGTGTTAAAAGCAAAAACAAAGGCAAAGGAAATGTCATGCGAACACTGACCATAAGAAAGCTCGAGTAACTATATTCACATTCACAAGACAGATTTTAAAACTAGACATAGTATGATGAGGCAAGCAGGGACATTACATAATGATGAGCAGTCAATTCATCAAGACATCAAAATCTTAAATACATGCACCTAATAATAGAGTTTAAAAATACATGAAGCAAAATAGTAACAACTGATGGGAGAAACAGTCAAATCCAGTCATGTTGGAGATTTTATCATTCTACTCTCAAATATTGATAGAACCAGTAGACATAATACCAGTAAGATACAGAAACATGGAAAACACGATAAACTAAATACATTTCTTACAAAAGGTAAAGAGTAAAAACGACACTGACTCCTTAACGACAACACCAAGGACTAAAAGATCCAATTTCTCAAAATTCTGTAGAATTTTCCTCCTATTTGTAATGAGTAATATGTAGATTAAAACTATCTCATCAAGAATAACTATCAAATACAAAGTCAACTGTGGGTATGGAGATTCCTTAAAGAATTTAAAAGTAGAACCACCATTCAATCCAGCAATCCCACTACTGGGTCTCTATCCAAAGGAAAAGAAGTCATTATATGAAAAAGACACATGCACGTGCATGTTTATGGCAGCTCAATTCACAATTGCAAAGATATGAAACCAACCTAAGTGCCCATCAACCAATGAGTGAATAGAGAAAATGTGTTATGTATAGGCCATGGAATACTACTCAGTGATAAAAAGTGATGAAATAATGTCTTTTGCAGCAACTTGGAGGAAGCTGGAGGCCATTATTCTAAGTGAAGTAACTCAAGAATGGAAAATCAAATATTGTATGTTCTCATTGGTAAGTGCGAGCTATACTATGAGGATGCAAAGGCATAAGAATGACATAATGGACGCTGGGGACTTGGAAGGGGAAGGTTGGGGCAGGCAAGGGATAAAAGACTACCTTTTGGATACAGTATACATTGCTCAGGTGATGGGTGCACCAAGATCTCAGAAATCACCACTAAAGAAATTATCTATGTGACCAGAAACCACCTGTACCCCAAAAACTACTAAAATTTTTAAAAAATTGTTTTAAACAGTCAACTATGGAAAGCACTGGAGAATAACAAAAAGAAACCAGCATTTGAAAAATCAAAATCTTTGTAAGAAGAGAAAAAGATTGAGGTAAGCCTTATTTGCTACAGTTTTCCCCTCGCAGCTCAGGGCAAAGAGGTTGAACCTAACATTGTGTCCTAGAGCTTGCTGCAGACCCACTGAATGGGGGTGGGGGAAATTCAGAGTTGAAAGCTAACAAGAAGCCCAGACATTAGGGAGTAAGTTACTAGAAAAAAGGATAAGTTCTAAAAAATGAGATTAGATACTCTGCATGAAATATCCTCTAAAGGCATTTGCCAACACCTTAGCTGTATATTCTACAAGTAAGACAGATCAAACCAGAAAAATGGCTTCTAAATCTATGCAGAGAAGTTGGAGGTCTCATAGTGCTAGGGAGAAAAAAGCAGATTTTAGGGCCTGCTAAAAAGGAAGAACACTGCTAAGAAGGGCAGACACTCTAGAATTTCAACAAAATCCAAGAAGAGCTCCCTTTAGGATTAAGGGCAATATGGAAACAGACCAGCCTGTTTCACAGTGATCTGTTCATCTATTATCTTCTAGCCAGAAGAAAATTAAATTGTCCTTAGAAAAGCACAATAACCTCCAGAGCATCAACGATTCTTTGTGTATAATGTCCAATATTCAATCAAAAATCACCAGAAACAGACCTGAGATGTAAATATTTTTAATTACATTAATGTTAGAGCTAATATTATGATTACAAAAATAGATGAAACTGATTTTAACAGAAAAACTACCAAAACCAAATGAAAATTCTAAAATCAAAAAAAGTACAAAAAATGAAATAAACAATTCAGTAGATAGGTTTAAATATCATACTAGACACAAAAGAGAACATTATTAAAATGTAAGTTAGATCAGTAGAAGTTTTCAGATTGGGGCACATAGGAAAAAACCTCAGGGTAGAGATTACACACAAGATGTGTGGCACAAGATGAATAGGTCCAATGAGTGTGTAACTGAAATCCCATAAGGACAGGAGAGAAAGATTGGGTTAGAAGACTTTTTAAAAGCGTCATTGGTAAATAATTTTCCAAATTTGACAAAGGACATCAAGACACAGAATTAAGAATTTTTAAAAGGTCAAAGCAGGATAAATACAAAGCACACCTCCACATGCACATGTACATTAAAATTATAGAGAAAATCTTGCAAAGGAAAAATAATTCTTGAAAAGAAAAAAACAGGGTGGGCATGGTGGCTCACACATATAATCCCAGCACTTTGGGAAGCCAAGGCCAAGGTGGAAGGATTGCTTGAGATCAGGAGTTCAAGACCAGCCTGGGCAACATAGTGAAACTGCATCTCTACAAAAAATTTAAAAATGAGCAAGGAGTGGTGACTCACATGTGTAATCCCAGCACTTTGAGAGGCCAAGGTGGATCACTGGAGGTCAGGAGTTCAAGACCAGTCTGGCCAACATGATGAAACCAGGCATGGTGGTGCACACCTGTAGTCCCAGCTACTTGGAAGGCTGAGGTGGGAGGATTGCTTGAGCCCAGGTGGTCAAGACTGCAGTAAGCCCGGATTGCACCATTGCACTCCATCCTGGGCAACAGAGTGAAATCCTGTCTCAAAAAGAAAAAAAAGATGAAAGAAAGAAAGAAAAACAAATCTATTTAGCCAGAGAAAAATAAGCATCTTACTTTCAAAACACGACCAAAAAAAACCTGATAGCTGAATTTTTAATGAAAACCATGGAAACCAGAAAATAAAATCTTTAAAAGTGTTGGGAAAATAAAAAATTCCTACCAATAATTCTAAACCTAGTGAAACCAATGTACACTCCAGGAAATACTAAAAGGGGATGTTCATACAGATGGAAAATGATCTCCATGGAAGCACAGTGACACAGGAAGAAAACACTACCACCAGAGTTGGTAACTATGCTAGTAAATACAAATGAACGCTAAAGATTTAGTAAGACTGGTCATATACTAAGTAAAATTAAAATATCTGATGACTATCAGAATAGGTAAAAGAAGCATATGGACTGAAGTGTTATAAGATTCTTGTCTTTTTATCAGAATGCTAAAAGCACTAACTTAAGGTAGAATCAAATATGCATGTTGTCATCTATGTAAACAACTAAAAGAAGACTAATAGAATTCATCAGAGTATTGAAGATAAGAGGGGAGAAAAAATAAATAAAATGTATGCGATTAATACAAAAGAAAGAAAAATAAAAGGTAGAAAGCACAGATAAGACAAAAAATAGGAAGATGGTAGATTAAAACTAAAGATACTAGTAATTACATAAAGTGTAAGTGGAACAAATGCTGCTCATTAAATAAGAAGATTGTCAGATTGGATTTTTAAGTACCTGATAATGGTACTAGGGGACATACCTTAAACAATAAGGACACAGAAAAGTTCAAAGTAAAATGATAAAAAAGGTATATTATAAAAACTCTATACCAATTTCATATAGTGCAGGCTTTAAGCTAATACACATTAAGAAATTAAAGAGAACACTAAAAGTGTAGAACAATTCTAAATTTACATGCATTTAATGGCTTCCAAATATATTATTTAAAATAACCACAACTAAAAGAACAAATCAGCAAATTCACAATTATAATTAAAGATGTTTTACAAATCTTCTCTGTGGCTGATAGAACAAACACAAAAATCAGTAAGGGCACAGAAGTTCTTAACACTTGATCTATTTGACAAACTTGATCTATTTGACATATATGGAGCACTATAGCCCCAAATTGCAAAATACATATTCTTCTCAAGGGCACATAGAATATTAACTAAAATAGCCATACACCAGGTCTTACAGGATTAAAGTCATACAGTGTAGATTCTCTGACTGCATTAGAATTAAGCTAGAAGTAAAAATTAGAAAGATAACCAGGAAAATATCCAAACATTTTGCAATTAAGCAATACTTCTTCATAACCCATGGATCAAAGAAGAGAAATTAGAAAATATAATAACTAAATAATAACAAAAATATGATGTATCAAAATGGTGGGATACTGCTAACATAGATTTAAAGGGATATTGATAATCTTAAAGGCTATAAAACCAAAAAGGAAGTTGCTAAAAATAAGTCAGATTGATAATCAATGGTCTAACATTTATCCCAAGATATTTGAAAAAGAAAAGCAAATTAAACTCAAAGTAGGAGGAGCCAGTACCAATGAAAGCAGATACTAAGGGAATAAGGGGGAAAATCCATATAACAGAGAAAATCAAGAAAGTCAAAATATTTGCCAAAAAAGACTAATATAATTTATAACTTCCTAGGAAGACTGATCGAGAGAAAACACAAATGATTAATATCTCTGTTTAAAAGGTATACTGGAATAAAGATTCTGCAGGTTTTAAGAAGAAATGCGAACAAATATATTTACAATTTCTTCCATAGCCTAGAAGAGGAGTGAATAATTCATAACTCCTTTTCCGAGTCCAGGGTAATCTTGATAACAAATCCAGACAAGAGCATTTTAAAAATAACCAATCCCTTTTGTAAACAAAGTAGCACATATCAAAGCTGCCAATATATTTAAAAGACTAATACATATAAAAGGCTAACATATCATCAGTAAGTTTCCAGGAATAAAAACTTGGTTTCACATTTAAAAATCAATCATAATTTACCACTTTAACAGAGTGTATGAAAAAAATCATATAAACACCACAGTTGATAATATACAAAAGCGTTGGCTAATATTCAAGACCTATTAATAATTAGTTTAAAAAAAATAAGCAAACTAGGATAAAAACAGCTTCCTAAATCTGATAATAAATACTCACCTACCAAAGAAAAGGAGAGAAGAAACCTACAGTAAACCACATATTTAATCATGAAATACTGATAGCTTTCTCCATTACATAAGGAATGAGACAAGAATATCCACTGTATTATTGTTCTCTAGGGAAACAGACCAATAACACACACACATATCTCTACACACACACACATACAGATGTGCACATGCACACACACACACACACACACAAATATACAGGGAGAGAGATTTTAAAGAGTGAGCCCACATGACTGTGGAGGCTGGAAAATCTGAATGAAATCTGCAGAGCAGGCCAGCAGGCTGGAGACCAGCGAAGCATTGATGTTACAGCTCAAATCCAAAGGCAGTCCCATGGCAGGGCTCCCTCTGCCTTGGGGAATCTCAGACTTTTCTCTATTAAGATCTTCAGCTGTGAGGTCCACTCACATTAGGGCAGGCAAACTGCTTTACTCAAAGTCCACTAGTTTACATGCTAGTCACATCTAAAAAATACAGGCTGGGCACAGTGGCTCACACCTGTAATCTCAGCACTTTGGGAGGCCGAGGCAGATGGATCATTTGAGGTCAGGAGTTGAAGACCAGCCTGGCCAACATGGTGAAACCCTGTCTCTACTAAAACTATAAAAATTTTCCAGGAGGCTGAGGCAGGAGAATCACTTGAACCAGGGAGGTGGAGGTTGCAGTGAGCCAAGACTGCGCCACTGCACTCCAGCCTGGGTGATAGAGCAAGACTCTGTCTCAGAAAACAAAACAAAACAAAACAAAAACAACCCTAACAGCAACATCTTGAGTGCTGTGTAACAAAACACAGGGTACTGTGAACTAGCCAAGTTGACACACAAAATTAACGATCACAGCCACTATCCTCATTTATCTTTGATATTTTACAAGAGGGTCTAGCCAGGGTGATAAAGTCAAAGAAAAGAAGTTAAACTGTAATTATTCACAAATCATGTAATGATATATGGGGATAATCCAGAATAATTCACAAACTATTAGAATTAATCCAGAAACGTATTAAAGTCACTGGATATAGTACCAATATACAAAATAAGTGGTTTTTCTATATTCTAGCAATAAACATATAGAAAGTAAAATTTTAAGTAGTATAAAAAAATCAGTCACCTAGGAATAAATCTGACAAAATGTGTGCATACCTTTACACAGAAAAAGACCAAAAATTATTAAGGGGAACTAAAGACCCAAATTTAAAGGGAAACACAATCAATTCTTATTATTCACAGTAGTTATTCGATAAAGCCAACACAAACACTGAATTAGCAAACAATGACCATTGCTCCTAGGAGAAACAAGAGCATTAGGTTCCTGTGAGCCTCTCGTCACAGCGTATTTGTCAACTGGTCAATATATAACCTTGTTTCCCATGTGCTTCTGTTTAAAGACACAATATTTAATCCATTTCGTTTATCCAGTTAATATTGAACACAGAGCCAGCAGCACTGTAACTTGTGCCTGAATGGAGCTTATCTGACAGGTCTTCTCATAAGACAGATGGAGAAATATACGTAGGAATTCTTACAACCTCCTTACACTTAGAAATTCTAAACATCGCCTCAGCACTACACTTGGAGGCCGTTTTAAACAGAAAAATTATCAATAAAAAACACAAAAATGAAAAAAGAGCAAACCATGAAAAAAGGACATTTGTTGGCTGCTAATATTAGAGCTAGAACAAGAAGGCAAGGTGTGGTCTTCTTCTTCCTCGGCTGGGAACATGCCTGTCAGGCAACACACATTTTTCACCACTATGTGTATTCACAGTTATCATAAAAGTGCCACAAGTATTGATTTGGGGGTTACGAAAATAAATTTTAGCCTACAAGTAGGTGAATTCAGAAATACAGAATTCATAATGAGGATCAACTCTACTTTTGAGGACTGAAAATCAAATTATTTGATTTGATTATCCTCGAATCAATCTATACGTTCAATGAATCTCAGTCGGTACCCTAGTACATTCTTTCAAGGAAATTGATAAGATTCCAAAATTCATGTGGGAATGCAAAGGACTCAAAAAATCAACGACAACTTGGAAGAAAAAAAATAAAGCTGGAGCATTGACACCACCGGATTGCAAGATGTTTCCAGAGCTACCTTTATTACAACAATGGGACATGAATGCACAGATTTAAAACTGTACCAATGAGATAAGCAGAGTTCAGAAACTGATCCACACATAAAGGCCATCCAATTTACAACACATATGTCATTGCAATCCACCACCAAAGTTGACAAAAAAGACACATAACTTTGTCTAGCTCCTTCACAAAAGAAGAGCCAAATTATCACTACCATGGGAAACCCTAAGACAGAATCTGTGTAAAAAATCTAGCCAGCTGGGCTAAGGAACTGGACATTATTTATTAGCAAGAAAATGCAAAATAAAAACCAGTGAGATACAAAATATGATCATCAGAATAAGTAAAAATTTTTTAACTGGAACAATATCTAGTGTTGGAAGAATGTAGATCAATTGGAACTGTCATAAATTGCTGATGGAAATATAAATGGAAAAAATCAGTTCAGAAAACCATTTGGCAACATCTACAAAAGCTGTAAAAGTACAACCTTATCACTCAGAAATTCCTCTGTTAGTTCTATATCTAATAAAAATGCCTCCAAAAATCACTAAAAGAGATGTACAAAAATTCTCATAACAGCACTGTTTATGGTAGCTCCAAATTGGAAACAACCCAAATGTCCATCAAAAACAGAATGGATAAATATAGTTTGGTATATTTAAGCAATGAAATGTATAGCACAGAAAAGAATAAATATAACAAAACACGATGGATGAATATAGCTGTAGTTTGAATGTGTCCCCCCACCAAATTCAAAAGTTGAAAGCTAATTCTTAATGTGGTAGTATTAAGAGGTGGAACCTTCATAAATGGGATCAATGGCCTAATAAAAGGGCCTGGGGAAGGTTGTTTTCTCCTCCTGCCATGTGAGTATATAGCAAGAAGGCACAGACTGCCGCAGAAAGCAAGCCCTCACCAGACACTGAATCTGCTGGCACCTTGATCTTGAACTCCTCAGCCTTCAGAACTGTGAGCAATACATTTCTGTTGTTTATAAATTACCCGGTCTAAGGTATTTGTTATAGCAGGCCAAATGAACTAAGACAAATATAACTAACGTCTCATTGAGTGAATGAAGATAGACACGAAGAATTATGTATTACATGATTTCATTAATAAAAATGTATATGACATAAAACTAAATTATAGCAACATAGAATAAAGCAATCTTTAAGGGGAGGGTCGTGGCTTCTAGGGGGTGGCAGGGTGGTTTCTGAGGTCCAGGTTCTGTTCTAGATCTTGATTTTGACTGTGGCTACACAAGCATGAATGTTTGGAAAATAAAGTTCTACACTTAATATTCAGTGTACTTTACTATAAATGCTTCAGTAAAATATGTATTCAAAGTTTCTGAGAGAAACTATTTTTCAACCTAGAAATGAGTGAAAATATAAAAAACAATTGAGGCTTTTTTAAAAAGTCAAAACGTTTAAAACATCTTTTAAAAATCTATATAGTTTTCTCTGTAATCTTTCTAGAAAATTGGGAGGATGTGCTTGACAACATGATAGAGTAAGTCAGTATCTGGCAAGATTTTTCCATTAACAACCAGATGGTAAATATGTTAGGCTTTGTGGCTGTGTTGCCTGTGTCTCAGTGACTCGGCTTCACCACTGTAGACTGAAAGCATCCACAGACAACACACAAGTAAATGGGCATGGTGGTGCCCCAATACAACTTTATTTTCAAAAACAGATAGGGGGCCACAGTACTCTGACCTTTGGGTTCAACCAGGAAAGAAGCAGGCAGGAAGGACAGGAAAAAAGAAATGAAAATACTTAGAATAATGAAAAAGAAAAATCCAAAGACAGAATCTGTGTAAAAAATCTAGCCAACCAGGCATAGCAGCTCAAGCCTGTAGTTCCAACACTTTGGGAGGCTGAGGTAGGAGGATCACCTGAGGCCAGGGGTTTGAGACCAGCCTGAGCCATTTAGTTGTCCCATCTCTACAAAAAAAAAAAATTAGCCAGGCTTGGTGGCACATGCCTGTAGTCCCAGCTACTTGGGAGGCTAAGGCAGGGGAATCACTTGAGCTTAGCAGTTTGAAGCTGCAGTGAGCCATGATTTTGCCACTGCACTCCAGCCTGGGGAACAGAGCAAGATGCTGTCTCAAAAAAGAAAAAAAAAAAAATCTAGCCATCAGTAATTCCGCATTGGAGCAAACCAAAGAAAACAAGACAGGGAAATAACTCCAGGAAAACAAGACTTTGAAGGCATAGAAAATTATGGTATACTACATAGTTCCGTCACCCATAATATTTATAAACTCACAATAATGGGAGCTGTAATCCCAGCACTTTGGGAAGCCAAGGCAGGCAGATCACCTGAGGTCAGGAATTTGAGAGGTCAACCCCATCTCTGCCTGTAATCCCAGCTACTTGAGAGCCTGAGTCAGGAGAATCACTTGAGCCTGAGAGACGGAGGTTGCAGTGGTAGCAGTAGAGAGGGTATGATTATGACAGTTTTTTTATAGTAAGCCTTGTAGAACTTATGAATATTTTACCCTTTAACCCTTTCTTCATTTGCCTAGAGAATACCCAACAGTGGTGCTTATGGCTGCAACGTTTACCCCAAAATTACTTTGCCACAAAATATCTTGCTTTTTTAATTATTTTACATCGCTCTAGCATGTTGACTTTGGAAACAAAAGACCTCACTCTATTTATAGCATTCTGTTTTTAGTGGGTATGTCCATTTACAAAATATAGTAATTCTTAATTGCGGAAAATGTCAAATCCTAGAAAACATAGCATTCCTGTGCATGATGTTAAGATCATTCTCAAACAATTGTTGGCCAAAGATTCATTCATTTGATGAATTCGATTTTCCAAAATAGATGATTCTGATGATTCAAATGATTCTGATGTTAGTTCTGTTTAGAAATAACTCTGAGAACAATTTTCATGTTTTACTTTCACATTGAAAATCAGTCAGATTTGCTTCAGCCTCAAAGAGTGTGTTTATGTAAGATTAAATGGAGGGCTGGCAGCAAGCTCCCCATTTTTTTCTAAATGGGATTAAACCACATGCATGTATAATCTTGATAGTAATAAAAACCACACAAAAAGTAGAAATTGGATGGGTAGCCCCAGGATATGAAATCATTTGAAATCCAACTCAACATGGGTTGACACAGCTTAAAATTTGTTTGAAGTTTTATCTCAAAAATTCGATGTTACACCCTATTCTATTACCATAATATTTGTGCTTCAATAGCTCTAACCCTTATGTTGTAAATGTAAGGCTGGTTGCCTTGCTGGGAGCTCGGACGCACCCCCCGCCCCGCCCCTTTTTCCCTTCTACAAGCCCCGAGCAAGCTCAGACATACTCAGGCATGCTTGCACAGCCTGGTCTTCTCTTAAAAAGCCCAGTATGCAAACAAAGTGCTGCAACTATAGCTTCTTAATAACCAATAGCAGCTAAGCCCTAACAACCAATAGCAGCTAAGCCTTAACAGCCAATAGCAGCCGAGTTTTAACAAGCCAAGTCCTAGGTCAAGGCTTGTAACTTACCCAATAGCAGTCTTGATCTCCCACAACCAATCGAGCTGTTTCACTCACTATAAAAACCCCTTGTCTAAAAATAGACTCACTGTCTAAAAATAGACTCACTATAAAAACCCCCTGTCTGAGAGGAGTCTGTGCGACTTCTCCGGCCCCTCCTGTCCGGACCGCAGAACCTCACCCGGGAGCCTGAATAAATTC
>CAUYQU010052636.1:0-24291 GCA_963574635.1 Cheracebus regulus
ACCTGGGATTACAGGCGCACACCACCACACCCAGCTAAGTTTTGTATTTTTAGTAGAGACAGGGTTTTGCCATGTTGGTCAGGCTGGTCTCCAACTCCTGATCTCATGATCCGACTGCCTCGGCCTCCCAAAGTGCTGGGACTGTAGGCGTGAGCCATCACACCCTGACTTTTTTTTTTTTTAAACTACACTGTGCTGCCTCCTTCACCAGAGGCTTCACACGTGGATATGATGCATTTTTTAAAAAAGGAGAAAACGTGAAACTTGTATCAGGCAGCAGCCTGGGGCATGCCAATTGCCTTTGTTTGGGAGCAGCTGGAGGGGTCAACATGAGAAGAACCTGTGTGGGTTTTGCAGCCCCTCCCCCCCCCCCCACTCCCCGCCACCCCATTTGGCCTGGCGTGGCCTCAGGAATCATTACTGGTTAATCAAGGCATTTGATCCCAGGGAAGAGCCACTATTCTGACCTCTGGAGTTGACAGAGACCCTGAGACCAGGGAGTCCTTTGGGTCAGTAGTAAGGGGCTTAGTGGCCCAAGGGACACCCCTTCCCGGGGCATTGTGCAGGGGTAATCGTTTCCCACGGTGGCTGCAGCAAATTATGGCAAACTTAATGGCTGGAAACAACACACAAGTATTCTCTTATCATTCCCAAGGTCAGGGATTCTAAACAAGGTTGGCAGGGCAGTGTTCCTTCCGGAGGCCGGAGGGGAGAGTCCATTTTCTTTCCTGTCTTTTTCAGCTTTTAGAGGCTGCCTGGATTTCACGAGCCTTCTGCAGGTCCCTGACACTCCCATCTCCCTCTGATAAAGATCCATCTGCTTACATTGCCTCCACCTGCCGGTTTATAGAGGCTCATCTCCCCACCTCAGGGCCCTTAATGTAATCACAGCTGCAAAATTCCTTTGCTTACAAAGTAACCTATCCACAGGCCCTGGGGATTTGAACGTGGGCATGTTTTAGGGGGTGCATTATACAGCCCATCACTGCCGGTGAGTCTCTGATCTGTCCTCTGCCTAGATACTCTGTGCCCTGGAGGCTCAGCCTACAGATGTCCCGGCTCTTGAGTCCTCTGCCCTCCCACTGGGTTTGGCCGGCAGGGGGCAGCAGCATGAGACCTGCTTGCGGGAGGATGTCACTGGGGCGTTTGCTACCTGGATTCCCTCCTTGCCGGGCTGAGGTCTGGCAGGGGTTGTGCTTTTTTACCTGTGGTCACAGCAGGTGTCCTGGGTCACAGCTCTCGCTGGTCTCCAAGCAGAGCCTCCTCTGGGTCCCGTAGCCTTAGTGTGGCAATGGCTTCCCACTCCCACTCGTCCTCACTAGCTCCCACTATTCCTTGCTGGCTCCTCAATTCCTCCTGCATCTTTATTCTGCCTCTGTGGCTGCCCCATTTGCATAAGCCAGCCACCTGTTGACTTCCAGCCGCTGCCTGAGCAGGTATCACATCTCTGCCAGGAAGCAGGGAGCAGAGGAGACCCAAGGAACTGAGAACACACACGGTGTCCCCAGTGCCTCAGGGGTGTGGGCAGAATTGGAACTTAGGCCCAGATGCCACGCATGGGCACTAGCGCTGGCATTTTCCAGCTCCCTGGGGCACAGCTGCCTCCAACACCCTCAGTTGATGCCCTCCATGGCAGAGCCACCTTCGGGGAGAAGTTCCAACCAGAAGTGTTAGACAGTCTCTGCCTCCTGGGTTCAATCAATCCTCCTGCCTCAGCCTCCTGAGTAGCTGGGACTACAGGCATGTGCCACCACACCCAGCTATTTTTTTTGTATTTTTAGTAGAGACGAGGTTTCACCATGTTGGCCAGGCTGGTCTCGATCTGACCTTGTGATCCACCCACCTCAGCCTCCCAAAGTTCTGGGATGACAGGCATGAGCCACCACGCTCAGCCACCCCTACACTGAAAGCCAGACTGAAGTAATGGTGTGTTTTAACAGTGGAGAGGGGAGGTTCCACAGCCACCACAGGGCATGGCGTTTGTGTGGTGAGCAGCTGGGGACCAAGTGACAAGACGTCTTTGTGATGTAGTCCACGAGCCTGTTGTAGTGTGGCTCTGACAGTCTCTCTCTGACTCCATCTACCTGCACATCACAGGCCACTCTTGGGCTGCCTGAGCTGCACGGTGAGTAAACTTCTTCGTTTCCTGCAAGGTCACTGTTCCTATAGGATCTCAATAGTAGTTTAGGGTGGAGGGAGCTTAGGATGGAGGGGCCTCCTGAGCCTTACCTGTGTCCCGATTTCCCCTGAATAACAGATCCTCACCATGTCAGCTGCCTGTGAGGACCCTGTGGCAGTCCAGGTTTAATTGCTCTGATAGCTGACATCTGCATGCTGTTTTTTTGTTGTTGTTGTTTGTTTGTTTGTTTGTTTTTGAGATGGAGTCTCACTCTGTCACCAGGCTGGAGTGCAATGTCAGGATCTTGACTCACTGCAACCTCCGCCTCCCGAGTTCAAGCGATTCTCCTGCCTCAGCCTTCTGAGTAGTTGAGACTACAGGCAAATGTCACCACGCCCGGCTAATTTTTGTATTTTAGTACAGATGGGGTTTCACCATGTTGGCCAGGATGGTCTTGATCTCTTGACCTCGTGATATGTCCTCCTTGTTTCCCAAAGTACAGGCATGAGCTACTGCGCCTGGCCTGCATACTGGTTTTTAATCTTCCTCCCTGGGCTTGCCAAGTTTTGTACCTGGAGAGCCCATCTTGAATTTCACCTTGATCGAATGGTCCATGAGTGAGGGGTCAGCTTGACCACCTCTGAGTGCTTGGCATAGGGGGACTGTGCCCTGCTCAGCCTCTTTCTCTGTTCCTCTCCCGCTTGAGGTTTTAGTGGAAAGGTTAGGTAAACCCACATTCTTATTTATGGTGGTTTCAAGTCTACAGAGTTCCTGGCCTAATTACAATTGCTCAATTACTTCAGGTATTCTCATTAGTGCGAGAATCTGATGAACAAAGAATCTTGCCTTTCCTCTTGCCACCAATAAAAATATCATTTGAAGATGTAGTGGAGCATTTGTCTTTTCTCAGCAGTCTTGGGGCTGGCAGCTCTTCATGAGCATGACAGTCTTTGGAGGGCAGAGGATTCTGCCTGCTTTGTACACTGCTGTATCCTCAGTAGCTAGAATTATGCCTGACCCATTCTTGGGGCTCAGAAGTATTGACTGAATGAATCCATTTCTTTCTGAAAAACATGTTGCAATTCTTACAAGGGCAAGGGATTTCAGAAATTGTCTAGTTTGGCTGGGCGTGGTGGCTGACGCCTGTAATCCCAGCACTTTGGGAGGCCGATGTGGGGGGATCACGAAGTCAGAGGTTCAGGACCAGCCTGGCAAACATGGTGAAACCCCATCTCTAGTAAAAACACAAAAAAATTAGCTGGTCGTGGTGGTGCGCGCCTGTAATCCCAGCTACTCAGGAGGCTGAGGCAGGAGAATCGCTTGAACCTGGGAGGTGGAGGTTGCATTGAGCTGAGATCGCGCCATTAGAGTCCAGCCTGGGCAACAGAGCAAGACAGTGTCTCAAAAAAAAAAGAAAGAAAGAAATTGTCTAGTTCAATATCTTATAGTGCAGATGGGGAAACTAATAAACTTCTTTGCTAATGGCAGCTTCAGCTGTGGGCTGGTCTTCCTCCACCTAGATGAGATTTATTAAGATCGCCAATCAGTTATCCCTATTTCTTGACAATATTTCAGGGAGAGCAAATCCCTGTTCCCTTAAACTCTCTCCCAGGCCATATAACATCAGCCCAATCCTATAACAGGTTCTTCCTAGTATTCTCTTACTGGGATGCCCACGGTTGCCATGGTGTGTGTTCTCTCACTACAAGGGCCCATGAGCCCAGTGGGTTCAACCAGAAGTGTGATCTGATGGTCTTCAGCTGAGGGGCATTAATCACAGTGTTGGCGGGATGAAGAAAGCCACAGTCAGCATAGTTCCCACCATTGCAGGTGTGATGAGAGCTCTGGGGAGGGCCCAGGGCACCGGAGGAGCATGAGACAGGGAGGAGCGTGAGTAGAGGTGGGGAGGAGCGTCAGTAGAGGTGGGGAGGAGCGTGAGTAGAGATGGGAGGAACCTGAGTAGAGGTGGGGAGGAGCCTGAGTAGAGGTGGGGAGGAGCACAAGTAGAGGTGGGGAGGAGCGTGAGTAGAGATGGGAGGAGCCTGAGTAGAGGTGGGGAGGGGCACGAGTAGAGGTGGGGAGGAGCGTGAGTAAGTAGAGGTGGGGAGGAGCGTGAGTAGAGATGAGAGGAGCACGAGTAGAGGTGGGGAGGAGCACGAGTAGAGATGGGTTTCACCATGTTGGCCAGGCTGCCCTTGAACTCTTGATCTCAGGTGATCCAGTTGCCTCAGCGTCCCAAAGTGCTGGGATTACAGGCATGAGCCACCGTGCCTGGCCCTTCCTTGACATTTTCTAAGTGCCTTTTCTAGGTCCCTGGGCCTGGACAGGGGTCCTAGTGCCCTGTGGCCAGGGAGCCCCAAGATCAGACTGAGACTTGGGTGGGCTCTTGTCTTAGTGTCCTAGGGCTGCAGTCACAAAGCCACAAACTGAGAAGCTTCTTGTCTTACAGCACTGGAGACAGGAAGTCTGAAATCAAGGTGTTGCCAGGGCCGCACTCTCTCTGAAGGCTCCAGGAAGGGTCTGTCCTGGCCTTTTTCCTGTCTTCAGGTAGCCGCAGGCATGCCGTGGCTTGTAGATGGCCACCTTTGCCCTATGTCTACTTACACTGTCTTCCTTCTGTGACTGTCTTTGTGCCCAAACTTTTTTTTTTCTTCTTTGAGACGGAGTCTTGCTCTGTTGCCCAGGCTGGAGTGCAATGTTGAGATCTCGGCTCACTGCAACCTCTGCCTCCCGGGTTCAAGTGATTCTTCCACCTCAACCTCCTGAGTAGCTGGAATTACAGGTGTGCACCACTATGCCCGGCTCATATTTTGTACTTTTAGTGGAGACGGAGTTTCATCATGTTGGCCAGGATGGTCTTGATCTCTTGACTTCGTGATCCGCCTGCCTCGGTCTCCCAAAGTGCTGGGATTACAGGTATGAGTCATTGCACCCGGCCATAAGGACACATATTGCATTAGCACCTACCCCCAAATGCCTCATTTTAACTTGATTATCTCTGCAAATATCCTGTCTCTGCATAAGATCATTCTGAGGATCTAGGGGTTAGGACTTCAACATATCTTTTGGGGGGAGGATACGACTCAACCCCAAACAGTCCTGGTTTGGTCCTTGTTCTTAGGGGTACTGTCTTATCCTCTATCCCCCCAACCCCTTCCCATCCTCCTCAAGATGGGGAGAGCCAGGGGGCATACCCATAGGGCCATCCCACGGCCCTGTGGCTGGACGCTGGTTCCAGGAGGGAAGCCTAGAGAGCAGATTGCTCCTGTTGACCAGGGTGGTATTTCTTTCAAGGGGTTGTGCAAGACTAGGCAACCAGCATGGTGGGAGGTGCTGAATTTGGGGTGACTCAAATATCTGATATAGATAGGTGTTTCATCACCTTTCCCAGGTCCTGGACACCACGGGTTGGCCCTGGTCTGCCAGCCCTTCCCACACTGGGAAATGGCCCTCCCAGGCCAGCATCTGCAACCCCAGCAATGATCAGGCTGTATCTCATCAGTCCCTGTCTTCCCCCTCATGACGCTTCTCTACCTCCCTACACTCCCTGAAGGACCGCTGGAGTTAGAGTGACCCCCAGTTACAGTATTAGTTGTGTAGCCACAGCAAGCCTCTCTCTGGGTAATTGGAACAGAGGCACTGAGGTTGCGGTTGTCTCTGAGCAAGAGGAGTGACTGAAGGTCCTCAGAACACTGCAGCCCCGGTCCCTGCTGCCATTCCTGCCCAGCCCAGAGAGAGCGCACCTGGGGACTGGCCCTCCTTATTGTGGGGAAATTCCTTCTTCCACCTGTGGGAGCCTGAGCAGGGGGCCTCAGGAAGGATACTCAGTCTCTGCAGATGGGGCTCATTGTCCCTGATGAATGGGAGCAGCCCAGACAGGAGAAGAGGTAAAAAGTGTAAGGCTGGGAGTTGAAGTTAGACCAGAATGGCATCTCACATTGTCCCAGCCCTCACTTGGGAGGGGGCTACTGGCATCTGACCTGGGATTTGTCCTGCCTGGGACATGGGTCGAAGGCCAGAGCAGGCCCTGAATATGCGGTGAGTCTGTGGCCAGGGTAGGGCTCAGAGAGAGCCTAGATAGAGGCCAGTATGAACCTGTAGGTGACAAGAGTCATGGGAGAAAGGGCTGCTAAGATCGAATGAGACCAGACACAGGGGATCCTGAATGCCAGTGAGGGGCCTCTGAAGGGCTTCCACTGGCAACGGGCATCGTCAGATGAATATTCTAGAGAGATGTCTCTGTGGCAGGTGTAAGGTTGTACTGAAAGAGGGAGATCAATTTGGAGACTACTGCAATCGTCCAGGCAAGAGAGCAGCATTGGAAGAGAAGAGGCTCATGTAAGATGCTGGTGCAGTGGAGCTCCCCTAATGTGGTAGAGAAAGTTTGAGATTAGTGGCCACTTACAGTTGTGCAGGTTGTGCATTGAACAATTCCAGCACTGCCTCTCCCACCCCCTACTCCTGCAATTTCATTGTCATCTTAGATATGTGTAGTTACTACAAGTTACCAATAGATGGTAGGAAGGTGTTTTGAGGAAGGGGGTACCTTTTTCTAATTTATAGTCGCCATATTGGCTAGTGTTGAGGCTGTGTTTGAGCTAAGTTGATCCGTGAATGTTAGTTTCTGAGGGCAGGGCTTGAGGATGTCCAGATCTGACACTGGACAGTATCAGCTGGCCAGAGCCCACACTAGGAGCAACGGCCAGCCCAGGTGATGCCTGGAAGCCTGGGCTTTTCTTTCTAACCAGCAGAATCTCATCGGTGAAGAGCATGGCATTGAGGAGGGATGGCCAGGGCTGGGATTGGGTGGTTAAGACAGGATGAGGGCTGGTGGTCTCTGGGTTGGTCACCCTGCTGGCTGGCCTCCAGTATGGCTATTAGGCTCTTGAAGGACCTCTTTCCCAGGAAGCTCTGGGGGGATTTCCATCCACTGTGCCCCAGATCTGTGTCTGTCTTCTCGGATTCTGTCCTGAGGGTAGCGTGAGTCTTAATTTCCAGCTGCAGTGCAGAGTCCTGCTCCTCCTTCTTGGGAACTGGCTCAGGACTCTCCTGTAGCCCTTTCCTCGTGGATAATTAATATGTTAGCCAGTGAAGAGTTCAGTCAAGTTGCTCTGCTGTGCTGGTCTCTTCAATCCACTCTCCACCCTCCTTCCTGCACTCTGCTCTGGAAGATGATCGTGTAGATGATACACCAATGGCTCCCTCTGGCTTCCAGTGGGCTCCTCCCATGGAAGCCACAGTAGGAGATTGGGGGCTGGAGGAGAGTGAGGTCAGGGCTTTTGTTCCTTCAGCTTTCTTCCTTGGGTAGGTGGGGGTCTTTTGTCCTGACTGTTTAATATGCTTATCTTCTGTCGGGCAGCCCTGCCCTCACTGCACTAGTTTCTTTCCTTCCTTCCTTCCTTCCTTCCTTCCTTCCTTCCTTCCTTCCTTCCTTCCTTCCTTCCTTCGAGTTTTGCTCTTGTTACCCAGTCTAGACTGCAATGGCACGATCTTGGCTCACTGCAACCTCCGCCTCCTGGGTTCATGCGATTCTCCTGCCTCAACTTCCCTAGTAACTGGGATTACAGGCATGTGACACCATACCTGGCTAATTTTGTGTTTTTAGTAGAGATGGGGTTTCACCATGTGAGTTAGACTGGTTTTAAACTCCTGACCTGTGGTGATCTGCCCGCCTTGGCCTCCCATAGTGCTAGGATTACAGGTGTTAGCCACTGTGTCTGGCCTGTGCTAGTTTCTTATTGCTGCTATAACAAATATCTAAACCCACATTTATTGTTTTACATTTCTGGAGTTCAGAAGTCTGAACTGGGTCACATAGGACTGGAATCAATGAGTGGCTGACTTTAGTCCTGTGGGCAGGACTGCATTCCTTCCGGGGGCTCTAGTGGGGAAATCGTTCCTGGCCTTTCCCAGCTTCTAGAGGCTCCTGCATGCCTTGGCTTATGGCCACATTGCACTAGCCTCTGTTTCTGCTGTCACATGTCCTTCTCTGACTCTTCTGCCTCCTCCTCCCTTTCTGAGACGGAGTCTTTCTCTGTCACCCAGGCTGGAGTGCAGTGGTGCGATCTTGGCTCACTGCAACATCTACCTCCCTGGTTCAAATGATTCTCCTGCCTCAGCCTCCTGAGTAGCTGGGACTACAGGCATGCGCCACCATGCCCAGCTAATTTTTGTATTTTTTTGTAGAGACGGGGTTTTGTCTTTTTGGCCAGGCTGATCTCGAATTCCTGACCTCAGGTGATCCACCCACCTTGGCCTCCGAAAGTGCTGGGATTACAGGTGTGAGCCACTGTGCCCAGCCCCTCAGTGGTATTCTTGCATGGGGCATCGAGGTCATTGCTATCATCAGTTTGGTTATCAAATTAAAGCTGACTGTGGCTGTTACTCATTGGTGATAATGACTACTCAGGGTTCCCCTCAGAGATGATCTCGTAGGTACCTGTCCTGTTATCTCTAAGGCCACATCAGAGGTCAAAATACAATGAAGGCTAACAGAAAGGGCTACGGAGTCAGGTGGGCTTGAATTCCTAACCCAGTTTGACTGCTCAGCGGCTGTGTGCTTTTGTGCAAGTTACTTAACCTCTCAGCAATAGTTTCCTCATCTGGATAATAGAGATCATAACTGTTGCTACCTCAATGGGTTCTCAGAGGATTAAATGAATCAATGGCCAGGTATGGTGGCTCATGCCTATAATTCCAGCACTTTGGGAGGCGGAGGTGGGCGGATCACCTGAGGTTGGGAGTTTGAGACCAGCCTGACCAACGTGGAGAAACCCATCTCTACTAAAAATACAAAAAATTAGCCAGGTGTGGTGGTGGGTGCCTGTAATCCCAGCTACTCGGGAGGCCGAGGCAGGAGAATTGCTTGAACCTGGGAGGCAGAAATTGCAGTGAGCTGAGATCGTGCCATTGCACTCTAGCTTGGGCATCAAGAGCAAACTCCTCAAAAAAAAAAAAAAGTGAGTCAACAGACATATAAGGTCCCTTGAAGGGCTGAGCATGACAGTACACTCCAGCGGCTTCTATTCTTATGATCATTATGCATGCTGCCACCCTAGGGTCACCTCTGCACAATCCTTGGCTGCACCCCAGAAGTCCTGGCCTTACCTTTACCTTCTGGGAGCCTTGTGTTCAGGTGCCCTCTGTATTCTGGCAGAACCCCCACTTCCTGGCTGTAGATGAGAGTGAATTTTCACAGCCTCCTTGTAGCCCTGGCAGCTCCTGCCAGTGTGGGAGTAAGGGATGCGTAGCCTCAGGGAGCCTGCTGCATATTCTGTGTCAATGTGAACAGTGCGACCTTTCGCGAACGTCCTTTTTTTTGTAATAAATATCGCAAACGGCCAACACTAAGTCTTCAGTTCTTTCACAGCTTCTTTTCAGGATCCCTTTGGGGAATTTCAAGCAAGACAAGTGACACTGATCTCAAAACTTTGTGCTCATCCTGCTGACAGTTTTGCATGTGTCTCTTAGAAATGCCTTTTCTTTTTCTGGGATGTTGCATCTTTGGCTAGACCCTCGGGGCTGCCCAGTCATTTCCTGGGGCCAGCATCAGAAGCCCCATCTCTGGGACTTGCAAACGGCCCCAGGTTCAGATCTGAGGAAGGAACATGAAAGATGTCCTTTGGCCCATTGGGAGCAGAGGCTTGGCAGCGGGATAGCAGCAGCAAAGTGGCTTCCTCTGATTCAATGAAGCCATCAGCTGTCTCTCCAAATGTTTCTTCCCCTCTAAACCTTGTTTTGGTTAATTTAAGAACAGCTGCCCTCAATGGGAGCCAATTTTTGACAGTGTGTGGAAGCAGCTTCCCAGGAAAGCTGCTGGCATGGGAATGGAGGATTAGCTAAGGATTTAGAGGTGGGGATCTCTTGGGGTGTACCACTTAATTGCTTTCTTCCCTTAGTGAGGAGCCCCCATTAGGGAGGATGAGTAAATAAACTTGGTTATTCCCAGGGAGAGTTAAAAGCAGCTTGAGGGCCAGGTGTGGTGGCTCACACCTGTAATCCCAGCACTATGGGAGGCTGAGGCAGGTGGATCACGAGGTCAGGAGTTCAAGGCCAGCCTGGCCAAGATGGTGAAAAAAACAAACAAACCTAAAAAACCACAGTGGCTTGAGAACCTGGAACTATGGTGGAAGGACGCTTGCGATGGACTAGATAAATGGTCAGAAAAGCCATTTTCTTTTTCTTTCTTTCTTTTTTTTTAGACAGAGTCTCACTCTGTCACCCAGGCTGGAGTGCAGTAGTGCGATCTTGGCTCACCGCAACCTCTGCCTTCCAGGTTCATGCGACTCTCTGCCTCAGCCTCCTGAGTAGCTGGGAGACTACGGGCACTCACCATCATGCCTGGCTAATTTTTTTTTGTCCTTTTAGTAGAGATGGGGTTTCACTGTGTTGACCAGGATGGTCCAGATCTCCTGACCTCGTGATCCACCTGCCTCAGCTTCCCAAAATGCTGGGATTACAGGCGAGAACCATTGCATCTGGCCCCAGCCATTTTCTTTTATCTCTGGACAGAGCTGCCCTGTGTTTCCCAGCTCCCTTGAAGTTAGGGGGGCCCTGAACCCGAGCACCAGCAGGCAGAATGGGTGTGGAAGTGACACGTGCCACTTAAGGCTTGGCCCCAGCAGCCCTTAGCTCTACCTGGTGATGGATGATGCCAAAGTGTAGTGAAGCCCTTTGTGTGAGATGGTGGAACCCTAGCATGGAGGGAGCCTGGATACCCTAGGATCTACTCTTTTTTCTTTTTGAGATGGGGTCTTGCTCTGTTGCCCAGGCTGGAGTGTGGTGGCACAATCTCGGCTCACTGCAACGTCCACCTCTTGGGTTCAAGTGATTCTCCTGCCTCAGCCTTCCTAGTAGCTAGGATTACAGGCACCCACCACCAAGTCTGTCTATTTTTTTTTTTTTTTGTATTTTTAGTAGAGACGGGGTTTCACCATGTTGACCAGGCTGGTCTTGAACTCCTGACCTCGGATGATCTGCCAGCCGCGGCCTCCCAAAGTGCTGAGATTACTGAGGGTCTACTCTTAAAACTGTTACATGAATCAGAGGAAAGCCTGTACCATTTCCAGTCAATACAATCTTTCTCTGAGATCTTTTGTGTGGTTGGTTACAGTAGTTGGTGTGCTGTGATGAATACTAGCATTCAAGGTCATGGAGTCCTGCTCTTTTATTTGAGGATATGGTAGGATAGCCTGGGAGATGTTCCTCCTATAAGGGCATACATTCCAATAGCAGAACGGGATTATTTGGGCTGGGAAACACACCCACATGTACAGTGGATACACACAGAATGCAAGGGGCTCCTCCAGAGTCCGATACACCAAAGCTGGGATTGCAATTTTCATTTGAGCACTGTGACTCCCCTTTGTAGAAAGATGTGGTTGCTCTTGGGTAATTCAGGATAAAAGCAGATGCAGCTCTTGGTGGTGGAGGGATGAGGTCAGCAGCCAGAGCATCCCCATCTTACTCTGGTCTGTAAGACCAGGGCCCACTTCTCCATTCTTTGGAATAGTAAAAATGACCTGACTCCCTCTCTGGCCTGACACCAGGAGGCCTTTTCCCTCCCGACTGTGAGGAGGGAACAAGCTGGATAAAGTCTAAACTCTGGTGTTCCTCAGGTGTGGGGTCTTAGGGTGCCCGCCTTGATCCTTTCCTCTAAACACCTGCTTTCCCACCACTTTCCAGGGGCTGTGATCTGGCTGAGAATTCCCCCGGTCAGTTCAAGCCCTGAGCCTTTAAGTAAGGAAAACACCCATAGAACCAAGTGGGCAGGCTGCCCACCTAGGGTCCTTAGGGAGAAGAGACTCAGGCCCTGTGGGAGATGGGCCTTTCCCAAGGTCACACAGCAGGTCTGCGGCAGAGCAGATGCAAGTCCTATTACTCTTGGCCCCTTCTTTATGAGTAATCATCCCCAGTGTGTGGGTCATTCACGGGATGGGCATTGGACAGATGGAGCCTGGAGGTCCCTGACAGGATCTCACAGAGCTGCCTGCTCCATGACTGGCTGGCTCTCCTCACCAGCATGTGGTGGTCTCTCAATATCTCACTCACCCAGGGGAACCAGAGTGGAATTTTATCAGCCCAGCTACAGGGAGTGATAATTTTTTTTTTTTAAGGTGGAATCCTGCTCTGTTGCCCAGGCTGGAGTGCAGTGGTGTGATCTTGGCTTACTGTGACCTCTGTCTCCCAGATTCAAGCAATTCTCCTGCCTCGGCGTCCCAAGTAGCTGGGATTACAGGCACCCATCACCATGCCTAGCTAATTTTTGTATTTTTAGTAGACAGAGGGTTTCACCATGTTGGCCAGGCTGTTCTTGAACTCCTAACCTAAGGTAATACACCCGTCTTGGCCTCCCAAAGTGCTGAGATTACAGGCGTGAGCCACCACACCCACTTGGCCGGGAGTGATGAATGAATCCATTTGTTTCTTCATCCATGTTGGGCAGTGCTAAAAGCCTGCTGTGTTCCAGGTCTAAGGCCCTGGGTTTATGGAGGTGGGGGAAAGAGAGATTGTCTCTTGATCTCACTGGAGTTCAGAATCCAGTGGGGAGCTTGGTCAGGCTGAAGACCCAGCGTGGTCTTACCTGGAGGAGAAGGTGGCCTCGTGCCAAGTCAAACATATGGAAAAGTGAGGAAGAATGAGAGCTACAAGACCATGTAGCTCTCCTGTTGGCATGGGAGGGATCTGGAGCTTAGCATCAGACTAAAGGCAGAATGCAGACACTGGTAAGTGAGGGAGGAGTGGTGAGCAGGGGAGGCTGTGGGCTAGAGGAGCTCACCAATGAAGGCGAAGTTCATGCCTGCTTGTGGGCAGAGGGAAGGAGGCCGGGAAGTGCGCGTGTGTGAGAGATGGAGAATTCACAACTAGGTAGCAACTGATCATCAGAGGGAGACTTGTTTAAAAGAAGGAATCTACCAGAAGCAAGTGCCAGTTGCCCTCCCCACCCTAAGAGGTAGAGAATTATTATTATCCCCAGTTTCTAGATGAGGAAACCAAGACTCTTATCAGGACAATTAAGTCAATGCCTATAATAAATATAGCACATAGTGCAAAAACTGCTGAACCCTTCAACCCATCGGGTTTGCCTTCTTACTAGGGGATCACTACCAGGTGTTATTCCTCCATCATATGGATGTGGAAACTGAGGCTCAGAGAGGCCAAGTAAGAATGTTGGTTTGTGTCTGATGTTCTATACCTGATTATGGGGAGGCACGGTGTTGAAAGGAAGAAGGCTTTGGGGGTGGTTTAAAAATTCTTCTCTTATGGATTTAGTCTCTTCACATGTTTACCTTTTTAATGTGCTTTTTCCTGTCTTGTTTTTCTTTCTTCACGATGAATCCCTTTGCTAGGCTTTCAGATGAGGAGCTAGATGGGTAGAGTCAGTTGTGCCGGCCAGTAGTATCCATAGGACCTGCCACCAGAAATCCTCTTTCCCATCTCCATATCTGGTTCAGCCACTTCTTTGTGGGAGGTGTGCTCCAGACCCCATTAGTGAGGAATTGGAATTCTCTGTAGTAGGCAAGCATCTTGGCTTCCCAAAGATGCCCATGTCCTAATCCCCAGAACCTGCAAACAGGGCAGGTTATATGGCAAGGGAGAATTAAGGTAGCAGTTGGAATTAAGTTTTCCAATCAGCTGGCCTTAAGGTAGGAATATATGTTGGATGGATCCAACATAGTCATGAGGGTCCTCAAAAGGGAAGAGGTTAAGGAGAACCAGAGAGATGGCAACTGGGAAGGACTTGGCCAACAAATGTGATCAGGCTGGAAAAAATAAGGACAAAGATTCAGCCCTAGAGCTTCTAGAAAGGAAGGCAGCCCTGCCAATATCTTGATTTTAGCCCAGCGAGACCCCTTTTGGGATTCTGAGCTCCAGAACTGTAAGATAATACACTTATGTTGTTCTAAGCCAGGACATTTGTGGACGTTTGTTAGAATAGCCATGGAAGATGAATACAGTATGGTGGTGTGTATCCAGGTGATGGTCTCGGGGGAAAAGGTTTCAGGTACACAAGAACAGGCCTCAGATGGAGAGGAACATCACTGGCAGATTTGTTTCCATTTCAGCTACAGCTTTTAGAGGTCAGCAACCCCCAGGGGCAAACTAAGGCCAAGGATTTGGCCTGAGCTTCATCCCGCAGTGAATCTCTTATCTGGCTTCACTTCCTTCATAGGCCATGTAAACAGATGCTTCAGTTAACATGACATGTCTACCTTTCTCTCTCATCCTTCTTATATCTGTATCTTCATTTGTGTCCTTCCCTTTTTCAAGGATCTCCTACAAAATATTTTACTTCCTAACATACAAGATTCTTGACTTTCAAACTATTCAAGACTGATACTTTCCATATCAGTCCATATATTCCTACTCACATTGCCAAGAATCAGATCAGCAAAGTCACTTAAATCCCAAATAGAGGACCCCATACTTCCAGAATGAGGATACACAGGTACCCTTGTGATAAGTAAGTTATGTCATCTGCTGATGACACCATTGTCTTCCAGGTGTAATTCCAAGCAGTCCCTTAATATTGTGAAAAATTAATTCCCAGTTATCTTTGGACCACCCAGGATATCTGAATTAAAGTAACAATACTTCAGGCCGGGAGTTCAAGACCAACCTGGGCAACATAGTGAGACCCCGTTTTTACAAACACGTAAAAAAAAAAAAAGCCAGGCATTATAGCACATGTTTATGGTCCTAGCTACTCAGAAGGCTAAAGCTGGAGGATTGCTTGAGCCCAGGAGTTTGAGACTGCAATGAGCTATGATAGCCACTGTACTCAGCCTGGGTGACAGAGCGAGATCCTGTCTCTAGAAAGGAAAAAAGATCCTCCCTTTAGAAAGAGATAGATAGATAGATAGATGGATAGAGAACTATTTAGCATTTCTTAGTAAGTTCCACTGCATTCTGGACACAAGAGTTCCAGCTGATAGCAAGGAAGAAGGACTCTATGCCTGAATTTCTAACTTCACATTTTGTAAGGCATCATCCTGTAGCCACCAAAGTCAAGTAAGAATCCATAGTAGTAATCAAATTCATCAATAAGAATTTCTTTCCATTAAAACTAAGATTGCTCTGTAAGTATATCTCAAACAGGGGAATGCATCTAATTAGAATTACAATAATACCATCCAACCTGCTTTCCCCACTGCACTGTATATTCTGAAAAATTTTATTCTTTTTCAAATTGCCAATTTAAAAATGCATCCATTCGAAAGTTACACAAAGATTAGCTTTCAATTTTCGATTTTGGCTTCAATCTTACTTTAATGGAGCATCTTTCTCCAATGGGGTTTTATTCTGCAGCCTGCAGCAGCTGCATTAAAATCCACTTGGGGAAGAAATGCCTATCCTAGTTTTGAGTAAAGGAAAAGCAAAATTACTAAATAAAACATGAACTATTTAAAGAAATTTGTGAAGCTGGAAAAGAGAGTGGAAGAAGAAATTCAGTTATCTCCTGTTCATTATCTCTGCAAAGCTCAGTGGGTCACAGGTCTGTGTTTTTGTTAAAAAAAAAAAAAAATCCAGGATGGGCACGTTGGCGCATGCCTGTAATCCCAGCACTTTGGGAGGCTGAGGCAGGCAGATCACAAGGTTGAGAGTTCCAGATCAGCCTGGCCAACATGGTAAAACCTTGTCTCTACTAAAAATAAAAAAATTAGCTGGGCGCAGTGGCCAGCACCTGTAATCACAGCTACTCAGGAGGCTGAGGCAGAAGAATTGCTTGAACCCGGGAGGCAGAGGTTGCAGTGAGCTGAGATTGAGCCGCTACACTCCAGCCTGGGCAACAGAGCAAGACTGTTTCAAAAGAAAAAAAAAAAAAAGAAATTCATCTACCAAATGGTTTAAGTTAATAAAACCTGAAACCTCACATCATCACTTCTTCTTAATGAGTGGCCAATTCATAATTACATTTTGTTTCAGACAGTTCTGAAGTTTATTTTTCTCATGTAGAACTGTTCATAGCCTTGAGAAAAGCTGGTTGAGAAAAGCCTTGTTGTACTTCTTTTGGAAATGAAGGAAAAAAAGTTGTACTTCTTTTGGGAATGAACTTCCTGGCAATCAGCATGTAATGGAAGAAATGATATGTTTAAAACAAAAGAATCCCTTTGATATGGCTTGGATCTGTGTCCCCAGCCAAATCTCATGTTCAGCTGTAATCCCCAGTGTTGGAGGTGGGGCCTGGTGGGAGGTGACTGGATCATGGGGCTGGATCCTCCATGAATAGCTTAGCACTCTCCGTTTGGTGCTGTTCTTGTAATAGAGTTCTCACGCGATCGGGTTGTTGAAACGTGTGGAGCACCTTCCCCACTCTGTCCTCCTCCTGCTCCAGCCATTTCAGACTGCCGGCTTCCATCTTTGCCTTCCTCCATAAGTTTCCTGAGGCCTCCCCAGCCATGCTGCCTGTACAGTATGCAGGAATACTTTCCTTTATAAATTATCCAGTCTCAGGTATTTCTTTATTGCAATGCAAGAATGGACTAATAACACCCTTTAACATAGATCCAAACACTAATTCCAACTAAATTTTTCAACTATGTGTCCAATAGTGGTATCAGGCCACTGAACTAACACAGCATCTTGACACAAGTTTACTTAAATAGTAATGCCAGAAGCTGCAATCGTTGAGTAACTACTGCACACACACAATCGCATTGCCAGAAATGTGCCATTTACCAATCTAGAGCTCTCCCACCTCTCCTCCCAGGGCTCTGGCCACCCACAGGTCTGGATAGAGCTGCTGAGGCTGCTCAGCACCCAGGAAAGGGGAATTGCAGTGCTTTCTTTTAGGGTGATTTTCAGCCTGCTCTGAACCATGTGTAGCTTTTGCTACTCAGTCTTGAGCTATAAATTTCCAACACAAAATCTGTTTCTTTCCTAGTATAAAGACCAGGCATTGGCACTCTTAGATCTTACTGTAAGTCCACTAAACCTCTTTTTCTTTATAAATTACAGAGTCCTGGGTATGTCTTTGTTAGCAGCATGAGAATGAACAAATACACATGGTAACATGCTTTGGTGGGTCTTTTAGTTTTCTTGCTATGCGCCTTCAGTAAACCCATTCAACCTGGAAATACTGTCATTTGGTTTGGATAAAATTTCTGCTAGAATTTCTTTGATTATTTTTCTTATTTTTTTTTCCTGTTCCCTCTGAAACTCCTATCAGCTAAATATTGGCTCTTATAGATGGATATTCTAAATTTTATGTTCTTTATTTCTTATTGAACATCTTTTTTCTTGTCGTGTGTAGGGGGTATTTATTCAACTTTATTTTCAAACCTTTCTACTGATTTTCATATTACTGATACCGTATTTTTAATTCCTTCCTTCCTTTCTTCCTTCCTTTGTTGAGTCAGAGTCTCCTTCTGTTGCCCAGGCTAGAGCACAGTGGCACAATCTCAGCTCACTGCATCCTCTGTCTCCTGGGTTCAAGCAATTCTCCTGTCTCAGCCTTCTGAGTAGCTGGGATTACAGGTGCAAACCACCATGCCTGTCTAAATTTTGTATTTTTAGTAGAGACGGGATTTCACTATGTTATGGCCAGGCTGGTCTTGAACTCCTGACCTCAGGTGATCTGCCTGCCTCAGCCTCCCAAAGTGCTGGGGTTACATGTGTGTATTTTTAATTTCTAAGAGCTCTCATTTTCTGATTGCCTCCATTTTATGAGATCTTGTTCTTGTTTCATGGGAACAATATCTTCTTTTATCTCCCTGAGGATATTAATTATGAGGTCTTTGAAGTTTCTTTTTTACTTCCTGTATTGGCCCCATTTCAGCAGGGCTCCTTTTTCTATCTATGTCTGTTTTGTTCTCTTATATTGAAAAATGTCCCCAAATGTCTGGAGATTCTCATCGACCCATGCATATTTAAGAGTGAGTCACCAAAAGGTTGGTTGGACTCTGCAGATGGGCTAGGCTTGTTGATGGGTGAGGGGCTTTCATATAGAATGAAAAAGCAGGGGCCCAGCCATTTGGGGGCTCTCAACTTCAGCATCTTGTAGGGCTTTTCTCTTGGGCCTTTTCTTTTACTAGAAATGAAGAATACATTGTTCTGTTTGGAGATATGTGTTTGGCTGGCAAACAAACAAGCAGAAGGAGCAGAGAACTGAGCCTTTAGGATGCAGCCTTCCTCTCACTGGCCCTCTGATGTGCCTGTATCTCGGAGTCAGGAGCTCTCCTGGTCCAGTTTCCTAATCAATTGCTTGTACCTTGTAGGGAGGGCAAGCGAGGCCCCTGACTGCTGGGAATGAAGGGCAAGACCTGGGAGCCCAGCCATCCTTACATGGGCTTGACACCAAAGCCTTTTTTCAGCCTTGGTCTGAGCCACCACCCTCAACGTTACCGGGTGTCCCTAATTCCTGAACCTTCCTGGGGCATGGTGGGGTTAACATTTGCTTACCATCAATCTTCCCTCTGCAGCAACTGAGGCTTCAGCTCTCTCTCATTTCCTGGGCCAGTTATCACTGTCCTGCCTGTCTCACATTTGCGGTACTCTCTCCGCTGCTTCCTTCTCCTTCCTCATTCTCTGCCCAGTCATGTTAATGGGGTTTTGGGGAGGAGCAGAGATTGTTGCATCTGGCGCTGTGACGATGCACACTCCTCCCTTTGGGCTGGATGTATCCATGTGCCCCTCCATGCTTGTCCACTTCCTTCCTTCCACCCCTTGGGAGGTTGACTCTGTGAGCCTATTCAAGAGGATCCTGTGCTCTCTGGCTTCCGTTTGGGTTTGTCCAGAGGGAGGCCTTGGCAGGTGATCAAATGGTGGGAAAAGAGCGTGGTCAGGGTTTGCTTCCCCAGCTTCTCCCCTGCTGGCCGCCTTGGGCGGGGTGTGTGTCTTGGTCCCGGCTGTTCCCTTCAGAGGCTGTCTCCTCTTAGCGCAGGCATAGGAGGGGCTCCTTACTGTTACAAACCCAGGGGACTGCACTATCCCTTCTTGATTTTTTTGACCCTTCTCACATCTGTGTCAACAGTGCTCTCACCAAGGGATCCCGCATTATCCCATTGGCTTGTGCCACCTGTTTCCTGTGCGACCCCACTGATCAGCTTCATCCATCTAGCGCCTCCTCAGCATCCTCATCCCAGCCCCAATGCTACTCTTCTTAGGAAGTTCCCCCAAACACCCAAGACGTGAGCATTTGCTTTGCTTTACTTTTCCCTAGAGCCCTCTTTTTGCCCTTTAGGGCATTTTTTGCGAGGTTTAATAGATGACTGTTTTCTCTACCAGACAATAAGTTCCAGCCTGCAGGGACCATGTTTTGTTCACCCTCATATCCGCAGCCCCTAGCAGAGTGTCTGTGGGGACTTAGTCAATATTGCCTCTGTGAGGGAGCAGTGACTGAGAAGACCCCCTCCTGCAAGAAGCCTTCCAGGATCCCCAAGAGGAGAGCCGCCTTCCTTGTCTCTCAACATTAACAGTGATGTCCCCCTCTGCTCTTGTAGCATTTGCCACTGTTTACCTTGCTCTGTGATTGCTGACAGCCACCCCTGCCCACTCTCCTCATGTGGATCTCTGTCTGAATGATCCAGATCTCATCCAGTTTGGATGAGATCCAGTGCCTGGGCCATAGCAGGTGCACAGTAAATAGTTGAGGCAAATAGTGACTGATTGGAGTTTGGAAACAGACCTTGTTTATATGGGGGTGGGGGGTGGGGAGTGGGAAGACTAGATGCTCTGGGTGGTTTATTGAATCATCATTTTCTTTGTGAATTCATTATTATTTTATTTCATTGTTGATTTTCCAAAGGTCTGCTTCTCCCTGGACCTGAAGAGATTGTTTGAGCCAGGCTGATCAAACACCAGGCAGCTGTGAGAGGAGAGAACTCATGGCTCGGGGCAGAAGGAAGCTTGAGCTGGCAAAGCTAGAGCCTTGGAAACAAGAAAAACCTCAAGAAGGCAACAGTAACAATGTCACTCTGCAGGTGCCACAGGCAGAGAGGCGAGCTGAGCCTGCAGCCCCAAGACCGGAGTTTCCTTTTGGGAAGGCTCAGAGAGAACAGCTTGGCAATGCCACCAGGTGTCCCTGAGACATCACCTTCTCACCACTGCCCGCCCCTGCCAGGCAACTGTCTCCAAATCCAGCTGATTCCTTCCTCCAGGGGCAAAACGGTAGCAAAAGCTTGGGCTCTGAGGTCAAATGGGTCTGAGTTTCTGTCTTGGTTCTGCCACTGCTGGTTGTGTGACCATGGCCTTAATCTCCTCAAGCTGCAGCCCCCTCATTTGTGAAACTGGAATTACAATAATGCTTGCTGCAGGCTGCTGAGAGGGTTAGGTTAGGTTATACATAAAGATTGACTAGCACTGTGTGTGTGACACATAGGAATTCTTTGCTGAAGATAAGTTATTGGTGCTGTCTCTCTGCGATCAAGGGTAGAACACTGAGAACCACGCCTCTATAAACCATGGATTTGATTAAAATTAATGTTATTGTCAACCTTTGCCTTTTTGTTCTTATTTTAGCAGCCTGAGCCCATGCCCTATGGTTTTCTCTCCTGACTGCTAAGACTGCCTCATTACTGAGCCCTCATGTCCAGCCGGTTGGAATGAGCTCCTCATCGCTGGAGGTATTCAAGAAGCAACGTGACACTTTTTTGTGCTTCATGCTCTGGATGGGAGGAGTGAGGGCCCAGGGGGTCAGCCTGGATGGCCTCCAGTAAGAAACTGAGGAGAGGTTTGGATCCCGTTAAACCACGAGCCGGGGACTCCATGTGTCAGTGTGCTGCCTGGCAATTAAAATCGGGAACGCTTAACTCTCTGAAGAGAGTTCCAGCTTCGTTGTTTGCCCTTTTAATCTTGTCTGTTGCCATGGGAACGGCAAGTGATTGCAATCACCACTGTTTGTATTGTGAGCTTGTTCCCATCAATGCGGCTTTTGAAAAATAAGAAATAAAAATCTTGACTTTGGCATGCCACTCATGACTATTCAGAACAAACCCTGGAGAAGTTCCGTCCAATGTGTTCCTCCCAGCACATGGGCTCCCTCGTTTGGAAATTCCCACCAGCCTGACTTCCGTCCTGATTTCTTTTCTCCCCTCTCAGCCAGGTGGCTCTGCAGAGGACGTACGCGAAGCATTGCCTGCTGGGGAAGATTCTGGGTGAGCCAGAGATGCAGCGCTCTGTGCTCGTGGGCAATGGGCCACTCAGCTTCCCTCCCTGTGTGATGACAGACGCCCAAGGTACTGCCGGGACCACTCCATTGCCTGCTAGTTATTATTACATTAATGGCTCATAATCACAATATTGATGACTTTCTGAAGATGAAGAGAAAGGGATGTTGTCCAGGGTCAGAGTCCTTGCAAAGTGATGGTTTGGGAATAGCAGCTTGTATACGTGTGTCTGAGGAGTCCATGTATTGTCCTGGCTCACAGGTACCTGCAAGGACTCAGCAGTAACCAAACTACCTTCCCTGACGCCCCCAGCTCTATCTGGCTGGACATTCAGGTCCAGAGACCACCTGCGTGGCCTGGAGGGAAATCTCCACAGCCTCTTTTGAGTGAACCGCAAATACCTTTGCCTTCCCTTGAAGGCTTCAAAATGGGTTATTGAGAGAATGTAAAAATGTTGGCCTAATGCCCAGAGATAATTGATTATAGTGTTTTTCTTTGAGCTGAGACTCCAGAGAGCATCAGATCCCACCCCCTTATAACAGCTGAGAATAAACTCCTGAGTGAGGAAGTGGCTTGCCAGAGGTCACAATATAAGAGAGTGTCTCCCAGCCCTGCCTCTCGATTTTGTGTAAATTCAATCTCGTTTGTGAGACATGCTCCAGGGTGTTTCATTTCATAAAGTTTACAAAATTAGAACTCCTTTTATTTGAAATACACACATGCCTTGGACCAATTCTTTTCAGAGAAGATGCAGTTTGGTATAAAAGTTTTCAACATGAGTTAAATTTTAGAAATCCGTGTTTAGTGGCTACTTTGTTCTCAAGCCAGAGCTACCAGTGAGGAGAAGGGATAGGACCTCCTTGATTCAAGATCAGTCATGGTCTCCAGGCCTGGTTCAAGGACCTTCTAGTTGAGGATCCTTGAGGGATCCACTGCATATCTCAGGGCTTCAGTATTCTCCTCTGTAAAAGGGGGAGTGTGGAGCTTGTCTTGTCCACCTAAGGTCATGCGTGACGTTTCACATGAGCATATGGGTATAGATGCATCTTAGAAGCTGTAAAGAATTGCATAGTATTATGGCTGGGCATGGTGGCTCATGCCTGTCATCCCAACACTTTGGGAGGCCAAGGCTGGTGGATCACCTGAGGTCAGGAGTTCAAGACCAGCCTGACCAACATGGTGAAACCCCATGTCTACTAAAAATATATTTAAAAAAAAAATTAGCTGGGCATGGTGGCAGGCACCTATAATCTCAGCTGTTTGGGAGGCTGAGGCAGAAGAATCACTTAAACCTGGGAGGCAGAGGTTGCCATGAACTGGGATGATGCCACTGCACACTGTACTCTAGCCTGGGAAACAGAGCGAGACTCAGTCTCAAAAAACAAACAAACAAACAAACAAAAAAACCAAAAACAAAACACAAAGAATTGCATAATATTACACTGTGGCTACTTACTGTTACGGATCCTTAGATTTAGGTCTTCTGGATCAGAATTCCATTTACAGACCAAACGTCTACATGATGGATCTAAGTTTTCACTCTTCTGTTTGGATACAAATGATCCTCCTTTGATGTTTTGACATTGCATAGATCTAAGACAGATATTCTGGTTTAGATTCTAAACCCATCAAGTATGAAAAGTGTCCTGCACTGACCCCCAAAGTTCTAGCTCTGCAGATGAGTCACGATTTAATTCATTTATGCAGCAAATACTGAGACTCCTCTGTATGCCAGGTCCTATGCTGAGCTGAGGACTCAATGGTATATAAAACAGAATGGCCCCTGCCCTGTGAAGAAGTCTCGACCAGTTCTCTGCTTCTTCTTGTTTTTTTTTTTTTTTTTTTTAGAGGTAGGATCTTGCTCTGTCACTGAGACTGGAGTACAAGTGGCCCGATCATAGCTTACTGCAGCCTCAAACTATTGGACTCAGGAGATCCTCCTACCTCAGCCTCCTGAGTAGCTGGGACTACAGTTACATGCCACCATATTGGGCTAATTTTTAATTTTTTTGTGGGAACAGGGATGGAGGTGAGGTCTTGCTGCATTGCCCGGGCTGGCCTTCAACTCCTGGCCTCAAGCAATC
The DNA here is from genome assembly GCA_963574635.1 of Cheracebus regulus. Classification (NCBI taxonomy): domain Eukaryota; kingdom Metazoa; phylum Chordata; class Mammalia; order Primates; family Pitheciidae; genus Cheracebus; species Cheracebus regulus. The sequence goes on from CAUYQU010052636.1 coordinate 23,310, forward strand.
CTCCCACACCTGATTACAGGTATGAGCCACCTGTAATCAGCCTGGCATTTTGCGTACCTGTTTGAAAGGGAAAAACCTCAGAAAAAGAGCTGAAATCTTAGGAATAAGATCTTTCTATTTTTCAATTTAAACTAGATTCTGATCTCTCTAGGGTTGGAGCATCTTTTAAACCCCTGTGTGCCCAGACAAAGCACAGAAACTGCCACACACAGGAGATACTCGGTAGGTATTAGTTGGACCTAAATTCTCAGAGATGTCTGATCATCTGATCACCAAAGACCCACGTTGCCCGCCCACAATGTAGCTCTGCTGCTGGAAAGTGACTGGCCAGCCAGAGACTACCTTTCTCATCTAGAGAGCAACATACAAACATATGTGGAAGTGCTGTGTGACACTCCGGGTGAAGGAGTTTAAGTGGGTATCTTCCATCCCCTCCTGATCTCCTTTGCCAGTTGGAAGAAGCAGAAGACAAACCATAGCCCATGGGCCAAATTGGATTTGCTGCTTGCTTTTGAAAAAGTTTTATTGGAACATAGCTGTGTCTATTTGCTGTGTGTTTTTACAAAGTTTTACTGAAACACTGCCATGCCCAGTCATTTAATGTATAGTCTGGTTGCTTTGGCCTTGCAAGAGTAGAGTTGAGTAGTTATGACAGATGTGATCAGGCCCACAAAGCCTAAAATATTTACTATCTGGACCTTTACACAAAAGCTTGGCTTGGCCAGGCTCAGTGGCTTATGCCTGTAATCCCAGCACTTTGTCAGGCTGAGGAGGGCAGATCACCTGAGGTCAGGAATTCAAGACCACGCTGGCCAAGATGGTGAAAACCCGCCTCTCATAAAATAAAAAAAAAAGAGAGAGATCCAAGATGGCCGATTAGCAACAGCTCAGGAATGTAGCTCCCAGTGAAAGCGCAGAGAACGAGTGGACGCCGCACTTTCCGACGAATTTTTGTTGCCCACAGACCGGGAGATTCCCGGCA